>OX596247.1:6424444-6468614 GCA_951394255.1 Polyploca ridens
GGAACTTGGTGTCGAACGCTCACCTCCTAATTAGCATCAATAGATCGTTATAAACGTACACCTGATAAAAATGCACTCCTTTATATTTTTAGCCAAATATGTATATTATGACGGTGCATAATCATGAATGCTTTTATTTTGATCACAAATTTTGTAAAATTGTATAATATACGAATATCCGGAATGAAAAAAACTTCATGCAAGTGCAAACAATCACTGTAGAAAGTTTCAACTCATTTATCAAACGTAGAACGATGCGCGAACGCATAAAAGATGAACACACATTATTTTTTATAAATAAGATTGGAATATTTCCAGGCAATAAGAATAAACATGTAAATGTTATGTAAAATTATATTGCATAGTCAATTTTCAATAGATTCAATAAACAATTTTACTGCGCCCAAAATAAAACGGCAACACAAAGTCTACGAACGTAGCCTAGCCTACACCGTAGCAGCTCTACGCCGTAGCCGTAGCAAAGACCTCCAATGCGGACGCGTGGCCCAGCGATTAGTATTCGCGTCCACTCGGCGTCCTGCATTCCCTCAAGAACTTAACATATTTGGCCGCGATTCAATTTTAATGTTTTCATATTTGTGTCATAACTTTCGGTAAAGGGGGAAACAAAAATTACCTCGACTTGGGAACGAGTTATTTGTAAACGGTTGACGTCTTGGTATTTCTATGCAAAACAGGAGGCGCTCTTGTTTTCTATGTTGAAATTGTTTTGACAGTCAGTATGCGATTTTGTTTAAAAGAGTTTAGATATGGAAAACTATACTGTGAGTGTGATCTAGAAGACGATATTCTTGAGCACTTCATGCATTTATCATACACGTAGCAATAAAAATTGCAAGACACTGACGAATGTAATACGGAGTTGAGACTTACAAAATGCATAAAACTTTGTCTTTGGTACATTGTATTGTATTGCAATATGTACAAGGACTTGGGTTGTTCAAAACTCGGTTTAAACCGTATATGACATGAATATGTCAAGTGTGCATTATATGTTAACTTCTATAGAAGAATATAGAAAAGAAAGTTAAAGTTGTAGAACTGCTTTCTATTCATTTATTTCATTTTCATAATAGTATTAAAGTAGTGAATTTAATACAGTTCTCATAGAGGTACACTACACTAAAAAATTGTATACTTTTCATACATTACGATGAGCAAGGTATTACTATTGAAAGTAAATTTTTTTTGAGAATTAACTATTGGTTCCATAGTAAAATTTCTTCAGCATGACTAACCCAACATAGGTTTCAAAAATATGCCATCTCGAAATCTCTACCTGTTATATGGAATTTGAAACAAATTAAAATATTAACCATCTAACCTAATTATAGGTATCGTAAAATACAGTATTACATCAAAATGCTACTAATTAGGGAAACAAACTAATGATAATACAATGTAGTTAGTTAAGCAGTGACTCAAAATATCTGTATCACATCTAAATATCATCAAAGTTTACGTCAAATAGCACTAATAGATCAAATTCAAATTCTAAACAGTACAATGTTGACTGTAGCAATCAAATACTACCTCTATGTCAATAGACATAATCGGAACAGTTTAACCGTCGCCTGCACGAAAGTATTTAACTATCATGTAAATCTAAAATACACATCAAAGTCGTAACTTGATGGTGTTCATTAAAAAAAAATGCCCGCAAACAGTTTGTACAACATGGTTTTGAACAACAAAACGGTTGAAATTAAAAGTAATCACCGACACGGCACGGAAGCAGAGATATGAAAAATAATAGGTGTGTCGAGCAGGGTCAGGATATGCGGGCCGCGATTACGTCGCGGGACTTAAATCTTACTGCCTACTTTACTTTGAAACCCCTCGTTTTTTTTTCTTCTTTTATTTGTTTTTTTTTTTCATACGGCGAAGTCGGAATAAAGCATGCGGCCCGCCTGATGGTAAGTGCTTACCGTAATCATATGGACGCTTGCAATACACGAGGCATCACTCACGCGTTACCCACCCTTCCCCCCTCCCCCTTCCCAATGTGCTCTGTAGACCTTACTCACGCGCAGAAACACAACATATTATTTCGCGGTGTTCTGTGAGGTGGAGGTACTTCCCCAGTCGAGCTGCTCTTTGAGCGAATAAACGCTATGCTCTACCTCTCTTAAAAGTGTAAATTGTTTGTACGTTTGCAAATATTTGCATCTTTAAATTTCTAAACTGTACCACAATTCCTACTTCCCCTATCCCTATTACTTTGGGAGAGGACTATCATTATATGATCCTTATGAGTGACACGCGTATTAAGCATTGCAACAGGTTGAGATGACCAGTGACCTAACTACTGTCATAACAAAGCTTCTGCTTAATAATTGACTTACGAGTACTTTTTGAACAACCTATATTCTAGCTATTCTTGTGAAACGTGCAAACGAATAAAAGTGATTTCATGATACATCTGAAATTAGTAAAAAATAATGTTTAGGGTTGTACGGACAGTGTTAAAAGATGGGTTATTAGTTAGGTTGGCATATTAGTATACTTAACCTTTCATAATACCTAATATATTGACATTATCTTAAGCGCCTTTGCACATTATAAGAACATTTCTTGTGTATTATCAGACACACACAAGACATAAAATGTATGGGCGTGTCTCATCAGACATTTCTTGTAATATGCACGGTCTCATATAACAACCAGTGCGACTGAATGTCTTATAAGACATGTCTGATAAGACTATTTTTCTTATAATATGCAAAGGGGCTGACAGGTTATATGAAAGCTCTGAATTTCTTAATGTGACACGGTGCTAATGTGATCAGCTACTTTTGTACATATTGTCTAAAAAAGTAAAAAAATAAATAAACAGCTATTATTTTTTGAAAATTATGTAACTAAAGCATACGAAGTGTATTAGAACCGTAATTTATTACCAAATTTATCAATACAGCATCACTTTAAAGATATATATAGGTTAGGAGAAAATAAAAAATAAATGTTTCCCGTAAGCATTAGTAAAAGGTTCCTTTTGTTTAGTAAGCTTGATTAATTATATGCTTCGTACACTGACAGGCGTGATGGTCTTGCTGCCTCCGCACCGTACGGAACACTGTGTCACACTTAGATACTGTGAAAGATTAGCTGTTTGTGATTGAAAACTGATATATCTGGCACATAGCTTTTTTAGAAAAGTTTAAGTAACATAAAATTTCATTGATCCTTATTTATAAAGTCGAATAAATGTAGCTGTTTATTACAGAAAAAATTACAAATCAGAGTAAAAAGTCACCATAATTGACTTTTTTAAATTTCTAATTATATTATCCTTTATGGACAAACTTTTATACTGAGAGAGAAGATATTTGAAAAGAATCAAAGGCTTCCTTAATAAGAAGTATTTGAGGAGCTCAAGTATTATTTAGACTCATTAAATTTTGAGATATTGATATAATCTTTATCCAATATGTAGAGCAGCTCCTAGTAGTTGACATCTGATGAAATTAAAAGATTGATTACCGCAAATTTACTAAGGGTTAACTGTGAAAAGAGTACCAGTTACTTATACAAATACAAAAAAGTATTAAAATTTTGTAAGCGCAATTAAAATTATTTTACTCAAGTTAAAGTATCTACGACTACACTTAATATAACTCGTTTCGATTTTAATTCAGCAGTTCATCTCTTTACGTAGTGTTTTTGCAATATTTTTTGCTCGTTTTCTTCGAGCACCTATCCAGAACTTTTTACAAACTTAATATATTCCCCTGATACTTTCGCTGTTTAACATCGTGAAACTTTGTATTACTTCACTTTTCTTATTATTATTTGTTATTTTACAATTTTATATCTTCGTGGAAGATAAAATTAATATTACACTAAGCTTGTAAAGTATCTTGATTAAAAATACCGTACGTATCTGTATATATATAGAAAAAAGAGAAATTAGAAATTCCACTCAAGATAAGTTTATAAATGTGTTATTAAATATTATATGAGTTAATTATTAGGTTGTCTTGAGTGATATAAAATTCGGTTTAAGATCAGATTTCATAGTTTGTTTACCAGGTCAGGTAAGATGATCTTATTTGCAACATTAAAGATCTGATTCAGCAACTAGCTAATGCATAACGTATTTTGGAACACTTTTCTTTTGTTTTCTACCAGAAAACGTTTCCGCCCTGCGCTCACCAACTCATCAAAGTTTCATCGCAAATGATCAATAGTAAAGGAGACATACACAACAGACAGACAAACGTACCAAGATCATTTTCTTACTGTATTATATTAAACTACTACTTATGAAGTTATCATAAGTTAAGACGGTAAACCACTGAGTTTGAAAACGTCTGTAGCACCAGTTCTGTTTAGTTCAGTTTCAACGGATTGGAATGAAATTATGCAAACATTATAGATATACTCTGGAATAAAACAGGATACTTTATATCCGAAAGCATAAGAGAGGGAGAGCATAGAGTTTATTCACTCAAAGAGCAGCTTGACTGGGGAAGTTAACCTCCACCTTACAGAATAAATAACTTCATGTGGTATTCTTGCGCGTGAGTAAGGTCGCCAGAGCTCATTGGGGAGGGAGGAACGGTCGGTAACGCGTGAGTGATGCTTCGTACTGTGCAAGCGTCCATATGGACGGAACCTCTACGGAAACCTCTTACCATCAGGCGGGCCATATGCTTGTTTACCGACTTCGTAGCATAAAAAAACAAAAAACCATTAACTATTAACTATGAATTAATAATTCAAATAATATTTTTAAATTAACCATTTCCCATTTTTGTACGATAGGTTGTGTTGCAGTATGTGACTGGCTGCTCTTCATGAAAATCTGTCGCTAAGCATCTACTAGTATAATTTGACTGCTGCTCTTGAGATCCAGGATCCCTTCTAGCCTTAGTGTCCTTTTAACTTTGAGCCACATCATCATCATAATAAGATTGTGATCACACATAAATATATCCATAAAAAATAACATCCTATGTCAGCTTAACTTTGAAACAACATTTTACTACAATAAATAAAATAATGAGCTATTTGTAAGCTACTGTTTAAATAGCAGAGCCCCCCAAGAGGCTAAGATTGACCTTTGTGTGTCTACCAGCAAAACGATCAGGGTTCCGTCCAGTTAAATACGTAAGCGGATGCGCCATCCCTAATTGGATCACAATCGCTACCAGTGACGTAAGGCACGCTCCGCTGGAGGTCTGTAGGGACCTGTAAGAATCGACGTGTCCTTTGGGTTTTCTGAAATGCCACGGTCTGATAGTTTTGACTGAAGACCTCTTAACTGTATACAGGTTTATCTGTGTGGAAAAGGTTTAAAAAATTATCGATATTTTATTGGAATAACAATGAATAAATTGGTCATTTGATTATTCCACAAATACTAAATATATAATTAGTCCAGCTTAATATTTAAAGGTCCCAATTAAATTAATTTATCTGATAAAAGTTTTTGTAAGCGCCTACAGTTGCATAAACCTCTAAGCTTACTTTAAAAACAAACCAAAAATAAACAACCAATTAAGGAAGATTCAAACATTAAATCGGTATGATTACGCGGCGATCGTCTCTAGCGATAAAACAGAACTGAACTGATAAAACTCTCATCAAATACAATCAGCGGTTGCCTGGACAAGGCTTAAAGCACTAGGCCTCTATATCCCGCCATTTTCTCGGGGCGAATTTCATTACCACTAGCTTGTTCGGTAATCCCGAGTGGGCAAGTGCCCGCTCTCCGTTCGATTTTAACTCTTAAACGCGCGACTTGCTTAATTTTTACGTATAATCCATTTTTAATTGTTCTCCCAGTACCATTGCTAACTTTCAAATAGAAAGTTTATTATTTTGACAACTTTTGAAGGATGTTAATCTGACAATAGATTTCTATCTGTGTTAATTTAGTAAAGAAGGCTTAGGGGTTTCAATGATTGGCATCTTTCTGGATTAATTCTTGTGACATTATCCATGATGAAGACAAACCCTTATTTTGGGGTCAATGTTGATTGATTAACTGACTTTAAAAAATATTTTTAACTTTGTTAGAGTAATTAAAATTCTCAGTTGATTTTTTATACTACTAAGGTACACAGCTTACAGCCCACCTGATGGTAAGCGGTCAACGTTGCCTATTGAAACTTGCAACACCAGGAGTATTACTCGCGCTTTGCGGACCCGGAAAAATCTCTTCACACCCTTTTTGAAGAACCCCATGCTGAATATTTAATTACTAGATTTATATTTCAGAAATATTCATGTTTTTTGTTTTATAAAAAACTAAATAATTCATTTATTTCACGTAAAATTCACCTAATTCGGTGTTATAACAATTCTCTTTTTTATCTCATAAATTGAGATGGTTTGTTAAATAACCAATATACAATGTTGAGTATGACAGGCGATCGACACGCGTCATCTCTCGGTGTCTGCGAACCGGGCGTGGATTAATCGAAGACTGCAGTTACGATTAGTCGATGATTAATGCTCGCACTGCGACGCCATCTGCTGAATTAATTGCTTCATTTCCTCTCGACGGCACCAAATGGAATTTTGTATTTCGATTCGTAAAACGTCGAACGTTTTTGTCCATACCCCGGTACACTTGTTCAGGTGTTATGGACTCAGTGATTTATTTATTGTTACTTTACACCCTACTCCCTATCGTTATTTTTGACATACTTTATTTTTTCCGATCTTAATGGCCAATTAAACAATGCAATGTTATTTTTAGTTTCGTGTTGTCTCTTCTACAAAATACAGGACAAAAATACAAATAGATGCCGTATACGGGTCGGGAATTTAATGCCTTAAGAACGAGTTGAACTCCTTTGTGTACTTCGAAACTTTTGCACAAAAGAGGGCCCGCATGATTTGTGAATGCGTGTAATTTTTCAAACGTCATATTTTTTGTAACATTTTCCGACCTCTCAAATAAAGTTCGCCATTGTGCGGAGCGACTTTTTGGAATGTGTTTTTGCCTTTTTCTTAGTACTTTGTTATAGAAAGTTCGATAGTGTCGGACCGATGCGCGAGTACCGGTGGCATCCGTTTTCGCTTAATAAACTTCAATGTTCTATAAGGATTAGGAGTTTGTCGGCCAAAAGTTCTATTCATATAACGACAATATCAAACTGCGATAGAAATTGGAAATCGACAATTATAATGAAAGTGGCAATATTGAGTTCCTGTCCACTCTAGTGGCAAAATGGCAGTGGACAATTTATGGACAGGTAAAAGCTCGCTGCCTTTCAGTAAGGTAATCCTTTATCGTATTGGTGTGTACGCCAAACCTCCGTAGAGGCTGTCAAACGAGCCCATGGCTATCTGTTGATAGCTGTCGGCGCATCTACCCGAGATTGCCTTTTCATACCGTACTAATAGAATTTTACAGCATTCTATTGTTATGATGTCAGATATTGACTTCTTCTTTCCTGGAGAGCGGTCATGTTTCATGCTAATGTACCTTTGTTGATACTTTTATTGATTTTATTCCCAATTTAAGCACATAATGGTGCTGATTCTGTTGTAAATATCACTAAACTAATTTTAGTCACATCTCATCTCTTTCTTACGAACATGATTGAAAAAGGATAGAACATATTTTAAGTTGTCAAATTAATCTTTGCCGTCTTATTTTGCGTGTATTTAGGCGTAACCGCGATAGATGGCGACTAAAATTATATTGAAAACAAGCATTGGACTAATTTGACAGGACTAAATTTTTTACATCCTTTTCTTATGTTCTTTGTTAGAAAGAGACGTAGTGACATTAAAATTAGTTTAGTTGTGAACAACAGAATCAGGGCCAATGGCCCTTTATTATTATTAAACTATATTAACTATATTATGCAGTATATTATGCATTATTTAACTATATTATGCAGTTTATTATAAACCTTCGTAGATCTTATCAGAAATGAAATATTTGGTGAGAAACTCGTCAATTCGCACACAAAGACGTTCCACGTTTGACATCATTAATATCCAAGGAACGCGGATGGGTCGTGTGAAAGGAGTGCTTTCACGGATGGCGGCGATGCACTCATATTTCCGGATTTCATTCCCTCAGAGCGCACTATATTACACATAGCAAATCCAAATGTCATCATAACGTAACGCTACTGGTGTTCCCTGTAGATTGTATTAAACAAAGGAGTGCGGTGTACCGAGCCACGACCAACGTGGCTATGAACCACTTTATTCTACCTTCTGTATCTAATGTGTATTTAGAGTATTAGAGTCAGACTTTTCATAAGTGCCTGCGAAGGTCTATTTGAATAAATGATTTTGAAATTTGAAATTTGAATTTTTTTTTTGAAATTTTGAAATTTGAAATGTACTGCAAGTACCTAAATCATACTTTTTCCTTTTATAAAATATGTAAAAATGTGGACAAAATAATACATATTTTTGCCTTAAACATGTTATTTTTATTCGACGAGGAAAAATCCCTTTAGAGTAGTAAAACCGAGCAATCAGATTCCGCAACTAGTCAGTGATTTTGAACAGTAAGCACCAATCACTGCAGCATGTGTTCTTGACTTAGCCAATCAGAAAGCATATGTCCTTGACTAAGCCAATCAGAGCGCATTGTTGGTGGTGAGAAATTGGCCGAATAGATTTCAAGCAAAATGAACGTCATACCGCTTCTTTGGGTTAATTTATTATTACAAACATTGAAATGTTTGTAATTGACCACAGTGTTGCCACCTAAGGCAGATTTTGCAAAGGTATTAAAAAAATAGATTGCTTACCAAAACACGTTAAATTTATTTTAATAGATTTTATACATCGCCATTTCGTTACAAAATAAACAAATTAGGTAAATAAACATTAGGCGTTTTCGATTACAATTTCACTGTTGAAACGGCAATTTCTCAATTAACATAATCCCGTTGCGAAAATAAGCAAAGTTAATTTTAGTAAAAACATTCAACATTTACCGTTTTAAATTCACCATGTAGTTATTCGCGGACGCGAGCCGATCGTTTCGAATTCGGAATGAAGAGAGGTGGCCGTTTTTCAAAAAGCGATTTTACCTCTACTACATTCATTTACACATAATAATTGTGTTCGGTCGCGGCTGCCGACTCATTATCATATAAATGAGAGAGAAAAAGCAACGGTCGGCCATTAATCAAGGGAATGGAGCAACAACACTGGCTAATACACTTATCAACTTTAATTCAATAATCCGGCGGCGCTAGCGCTGGACCTCGCCACTGGACTTCCCTAACGTGAAAAATAAGTGGGAAATGGAACGCACGACCTCACACACTAATCCCAATTAATTGCACTGTACTACCTACAACGATGTAACTTTAGCAGTCATTAAATATAAAATGTTGCTACTGGCCAACAGAGAAATTCAAAAAGTGTTACAGAAACGTTTAATCTGAAATTGCTCGCGGCGTATTTTCGTAATAAATATTAATAGATTATAAAAGCATTTTTCAGAAGTGGAATGAGTATTCTTTATTAAATTTAATAGTTCTGCAATTATGTAGGATTCGTTTTACAGGATTATTCTTTTTATTCAAAGGTTTTAACAGGCCGCTAAGCGTGGTTACGTACTCTGAATACCACGCCACAGATCGTGGTTTCGATTCCAATACAAGATAAACATTTGTTAACATGCCTATTAATTGCAGCATATTTATGAGTAACATAATAGTTTGTCAGTTAACTGGTTTCCACGGTATATTTATTCCCAGAATTAAATTTATTGACATATTGGTGCCGATTCTGTTGTAAATCGCACTAAACTAATTTTAATCATATCTCATCTCTTTCTTACGAACATATTGAAAAAGGATAGAACATATTTTAAGTTGTAAAATTAATCTTTCCCGTCTTATTTTGCATGTATTTAGGCGTAACCACGATAGATGGCGACTAAATTTATATTGAAAACAAGCATTGGACTAATTTGACAGGACTAAATTTCTTACATCCTTTTCTTATGTTCTTTGTTAGAAAGAGACATAGTGAGATTAAAATTAGTTTAGTTGTGAACAACAGAATCAGGGCCATTGTAAGCAATAATTACATACGATGATATTGTAAAATATAACAAAACTCATTTAATATTTATGAAATGGATTAAAAGGTACAAAGGTAAATGATGTATTCACAAAACAAAAACTGAAAAATTTATTGCTCGACATAAATCGAGGGCACCTACGACGTAGCGTTGTAGCAGCCGCTACGCCGGCTACGGACGTAGCTCGTAGAGGGCTCGCAATACAGTGTACCGAAAATTTGGTGCATCTAAACTTCTTAAAACTATTATCATAATTCCACGCTCACATTCTGTCACGGCAGGGCAAAGCCGGAGTTTTCAGCGCCAGTAACGTGCAATTCATAGCATCCTTTCTACGAGACAACAATTAATTGAAGCTTAAGTAATTTATTTATACTGAAAACTTGTAGATTAAAATAATGAAGGGATTAGAATTTATTTAAATACCAGTGGAGTAGATTTTTTTTATCAGAAATATGATAGCTTTATAATTTTACAGCTTAATTGAAAATATGTATTTTCATCAAATCAACAAAATACTAAATTCCCTGAATTTAAAATAAGCCTATTTTCTAAGCTTAAAATTATTACGGTAGCTTACATAATTAGGTTAAATTTTATTACAAAAAGCACAACTTTATCAAAATTTGAAAATCGGTTATGCCCCAGTTATAAGAGGCGAACGGTTAAGGCTTCTCGATCCAATTTCATGCCTTCGTGAACTCATGCACCAATGGTCTACCCACCAGAGAAATTTCACTAACACAAAGTTATGATTAATTGAGGCAATAACATGAAGACTATGCTACATTGTCCTGGCGCTGAAATCCCGGGAGATAAAGGGCCTATCGTGAACTCAGAGGCTGCATTTTTATACTGACATTGATTACATGTATTAAGGTGGATATATTAGTTAAGAGTTAAGTAGTTATTATATATATAGATTGTAAGCGTACATATTTGTTATATTGTCATGTATAAATTTATTTAAAAAAATGTGCCATTCATTTATTATTTTTATATTTGTTTTTTATGACATCTTTAATGCAGCACTTTATAAGTAAGCAACTACATGACTTTATACTATATTATAGTATAGGAAATCAGGCCAATTTAAAAGTAAATTTAAAATATAATTCTATATTTAACGTCAAAATGTCTTCACACACTTTACTCACGATCCGCTATAAAATTTACTCTGAATTCAGCATTATTCTGTGTATTTTATAATGTTACATCAAAGGGTTCGAGTACTCGTAATATATGCTTAACTCGCTGTAAAACTGAACATTATTTGACGACGGGCTATGTGATTCATTTTATGTCTTACCGTATCTTCATTAAAACTGAGATTAATTTAAAATTAAACTTAACTACAATGGTCAACCCTTTACAAGAAAACCTATTTTAGTTTATCGGTTAACATTTGTGTCGTAACAAGTTTTTAATTAACGTCAAGTAAATTTAATTACTTAAAGCTAGGCGCCACGTGTTGCTTCAGCAGATGCAACGCTGCACTATAAAAGTCTAAGCTTAGATTTTTCTGAAAACAATGCCTATACGGCACTCCGAGCTGGATATTCCTTACAACAGTTCTGACTTTCATAGCGTAGACAAAGGGACTTCCTACGTCCCAACAAAAACTCATCCACGCCAGATGATGTGTCTATGGCGAGAAATTGCAAAAAAAAAGAAAAAAGGAACTTCTACGTGTCTCTACGTACGCGTGGAATTTAAAAACGAGCCGTATTTTTCCTCCTTCATGTCGAAGAAAACTGTAGCGGATGTGAGAGGATAGACAAAAGGAGGGATCTCTATACTTTGTTAGGTATCTGGCGTGGGTAAAAGCGAATGTAGATGAGAGTTGGCCGCGTCGCCTCGCCCCGCGGGCCCCTGCTTAACTACTCGTACAAACACAAAAGTCCTTACATAAATCTTGTCCCGGCGAGAACTCGCGCGGCGCCAGCTCACCTCTGCAGGTAACTACGCACTCCCACCCTCCGATGAATTCGATAACACAACAAATTAGAATTTCGCTTCGCGTTTGTGCGTATAACAATGATAAAAATGCGAATTTATACCGCCCTCAAGCTCTCTTAAGCCCTAAGTACGGTTTATTGAGTTCCATTTAAGTGGCTTCTTTATTTTAAGGACACGTTTGCATGCAATTCAGCGAGTCTTCTGAAATTAATATATTTTAACACTTTGTTAAAGCTTAGCAGGAAATAAATTATTATTTGAATTGTATGGGTAATTTAACTAAAGAAAGTTTACATTGGAATCACATACATATATATTAGTTTGGCTACATTATATTTATTGGATAATGTATGGAAAAATATACCATTAAAAAGTTTAAAAGCAATGTCACAGTATACATTATTAAATACTTGCGTAAGGTAAATTCAGCGATATACCTAACTAATCCAACTCAATCATCACAATGAGAACATTATTTGGTTTCACAAACATGCCTGTTCGTCTTTCATTGAAAACAAATAAGCAGTAAGCACCTTAGGACAATGATTTTAATGCATAAAATCCTTTGTTAAACATAATACTGTCAACGCGTATGATCTTACATATACTGGTGAATATAACGGTACAACTTTTATGAAGGTAAAACCACCTTCACTTACGGCTTTGGATTTAATTAACGATTTCCTGGATGTTTTTGTCAGATGTTCCGAGACTGACACGACGTATTTAACTGAATTAATAGATCTACTCCCTGTACTTAATTGTTTTGTTCCAAATTATTTAGAATTTATAGAACTCATTTACTATTATAACAAAAATATAGGTATAGATTCTAGATAATTCTAGATAATCTAGCTAGGATATTATATTTATTGTTTTGTACTCTTTACAGGCTTGTGTTTGACCGCAACATGGTAAGTGATGATGTGAAAGCCTATAAGAAACTGGCTCCCAAGTGCAGCTTTCGGAAGTTCGGAACATACCGATAGGTGCTTTGCGACTGATTTTCAACTTGAGGGTGGTAGCCAGCCAGATGGGTACTACAAAGTGCAGTGAGTACAAAAATCGTGAGGAAACTTTAGCATGGTGGTAGGCACCATGCTAAAGTTTCCTCACGATTTTTTCCTTCACCGAAAGCTCAAGCTCATTGTAGGATTCGAGCCCGGAACCTCTTCTCGGCATCAGACATACTGACTGACTACCACTGAGCTATCATCGCCTTGAATATTTATTAAGATACACATGTTGTAAGATTAGGTACTCATGATTCTTGATCAGAAAGTACAAAATTGTATAGGCTTCAGTAATAAGGCTGAGTAGACAATGAACAGGACAATTGGTTAACTGAAATGAGGTTCATTTAAAACTGGCTTAAAACGTCAACAAGATTTTAAAATGCTGGCTTCTACAACATGTAATAATAAACAAAGAAGAAAAATTATTGTCAAAAGCGGCCGTGTTGATTAGTTAGGTAAGGGACGCCGGAGATTGGCTCTGTTCTCATCCTACGCCGTGCATCAAATATTCTACAAGTTTATTCGTACTAAACGCTTTCAATGAAAATGAGACTATAAAGTTTCCGGGCGACGCAGAATGATTCTATTACGAATATGAAATGTTATTACCTCGGACGGATTATAAGCAGGAGCAGGTTCTCACAAATGAAATTGCTTCCCTCCTTTGGAATCCATTTTAAGGATGAATGATATAATTCTTACGAGTAAAGACTTTGTCAAGCGGTGAATGCGTTTAGAATGATATTGTAACATAATAGAATGTGATTTTAGAATTAAATTTATTTTTGGATGTGATTTATTATTAATTTGCTGACTTGATATGAATATGGAAGTAAATTAAATATCCCATGAAAATTAACAAAGCTGAAATAAATCTTTGCTTAGGTACAATCTATAAAGAAAATCTTATTAATCTGTAGGTATCTACTATACGACTGCTGAGTGAAGATCTTTCATTCTTTTTCCAGACACGGTCTAATGTATATAGAGAATCTTTTGAAATAAATACTAATATTCTTAAACAATGAGGCTACTTCTCAAATATTTCTTTTGATAATGTCTCTAAAGACATCATTAGAAGCTAAATGTCAAGAAAAATCTGTTTGATCTACCTTTTGACATTATTATTATACAGATATTTAAAAACGCTGAAATATTATTTGAATTTGATTTTAATAAAACAAGAAGTTGTGAGAACCTAATTGGATTTTTAGATACCTGTTTGATAGTAACTTTGTATGGAGAATTGGTAATAACGTACCGTATATTTTAAATTAAATTGGTTATAACAATAACTCTGTGGCTTATCGCAATTCAGTTATCGTGAACTGTTGTAAAGGTAATTTGACCAGTATCCGATGGAGTTTCGACTTTCGGGCTCGAAAGTAACTAGGATATTGTAAAACAATGTATTGAAATTGCTATTTCTCTTAATGGTACCTATTGTAAACTAGTGATTAGGATAACGGAATTATTATCAAGCTTTCGTATTGTTGAGTCAATACAATTATTATTAAGCTAAATATTAGAACTAAAATATTTACCAATGCTCTTTCTTACCTGTAAATAAAAAATCAATTTATTTATTTTGTTGAAAACATGACAGATGAGTTGTAAAAATATTAGTAAATCCGAGAAAGAAACTTACAATTACATAACTCGAGTCAAGGAAAAATAGTCGATTTAACTCGTTACATGCTCGAGACGAGTTTAACGAGTTAAAGCATTCGAGTCATAACATCGTTAAGTTGTTGATATACATGGATGCTTAACAATTTACTTCATGTAGGATTGCTCTAATAAAACACCTTAGTATATTTCAAAGGAAGCAGTTAGAACTTTCTCCACCTCCTTAACCCATTAACTCTCAATTAGGCTATGTTTTGGGTGCTACAAATCGCTTCGTAATGATTATTACGATACTGTAAAGATTTTATAAAGATAGCAGACTTTAATGTAGTGATTATAAAGAATTTATTATTTTATTGGTCTTTTTAGGGTTCCGTATCGCAAAAGGTAAAAAAGGAACTTATTAGATCACTCTCTTGTCCGTGTGTTACCACCCATTTTCTCAGGAACGGGTGGACTTAGCAAGTTGAAATTTATACCAGAGGTCTATAGTCCCTATTAGGTGTATAAAAATTAAGGTCCTGAGTCAACACGATAAAAAGATATGGGCAAATTTAGATTTTCGCGAAAACTTGTAAGTACCAAAATTTACCTTAATTTTCAACTTTTTTATTTTTCGGAATTTTCCCTTTACTTGTGCTGTAATACCTTGCTTTTTGCCAAATTTCATGATTCTAGGTCAACCGGAAGTACCCTATAGTTTTTGGGTCAAAAACCTAAAAGGTAAATTTTGGTACTTTAAATTTTGCACCTACTATTCTTTGTCAGTCAATTTGAGTAAGGTTACATTATTATTGTACGGTACCCTCCGTGTGCGAGTCCGACTCGTACTTGGCCGGTTTTTTTTATTTAAGATGTTTGAACGTCTATGAATTAAATGTTAGTTGTGTCAAAAGTTGCATTACTTAATACATATCTATACTAATATTATAAAGAGGAAAGATTTGATTGTTTGTTTGTTTGCATTGAATAGGCTCCGAATCTACTGAACTGATTTGAAAAATTCTTTCACTGTTGGGAAGCTACACTATCCCCGGGTGACATAGGCTACTTTTTATGACGGGAACGCGGGTGAAACCGCGCGAGACCCCTAGTAATCAATAGAAAGTTATGTTAAAAGGTTATATTGAATCTGATGACTACGAATGGCTGGTGTGTGGCGAGTGCTGCATAAATGTGTTTGGATATAAAAATAGGAACTACACCAAATTGTTTCTTTTTTTCACCGTGTTTATTCATACTAAACGCCAAAGTCTAAGAAACCGCGTCTCGCCTCCCGCTAGCTATCTACTACTAACCTAAGGTCCGGTGCAGCCACGCGTGAGGGCTCAAGCCGCGACCCCGACCTGCCTCTGACAGGCCCATGAAAACAAATCGTTACTAATACACCCCATTCTACCCTTTGTTTCTGACCAGTTTCGGTGGACATGTTTTAGATGTTGATATTTCAAGGAAAACTACTGACAACGTGTTTAGGAATTTGTGTGCAAAGATACATTTTGATTTATTTCTATGGTAACATGCAGTTCCTATATTAAATGGAATTATTGCAACAGTGGATAATCACGAGATTTTGAATCTTTTAAGAGTCAAAATAATCTTTAACTTATTACAATTCTATAGATAAAGTAATTAGATTGTATGATGAAAATAATAAAAATGCAAATTCGTGAGTGACAGCTTTTAATTGTCACTTTAACTATTTCAATGGCCGCAACGTACTCCTTGACAAATTAGATTTTTACAAGTCATTGCTAGCTAAGACAAAATTACAGCTGACTTTGACTCAAGTGCAGGCTTTTAAACGTGAATTAGAGGCCGCGTCGCTCAGCCGTTAATGGCATATTATGACGGAGTGGATGTCGCTTGCAAAAATTATAGAGCCATATCGTGATTCTCAATCATAGTTAAAAAAAATGTGGTCAGCGTAATTAGTGTCATTTTGCACAAAAAAGTTTTTTCTGTAACGCAAGTCAGGCATAAAAGAATTCTGAGTCTAGATCGATTATTTTAATTATCTCAGCAATATAGAAATTTTTAACATCAATCTTTGGTGGAAATTAAATTGTGACAAAGTCATAGGTTTTTATAGTATAAATTATAATTTAAAGTACAAATGTTAACCAAAATAAATGTTATGTTTGATACTGTAGACGGGTTCAAGCGAAAATCAAATTAGGGACATTCTATAATATTTAAGCAATGTCATCGCATCGTATTTGGACCTTTGTTTACCTAAAATGTGCTTAGTAAACACGCGTTTTAAATTTTGCACGTATGCTTATAATTGTTTCGTGGGAGTGGTGATATTAAACATTGCGGGGTGGACCACGCGGTGGCGTAGCAACATAATCGGGCGCCCGCCCGCCATCTGCCGGAAGTTTTACAATGTTTATGAGCTCCATCGGGAAGCGTACATAAATTCCGACGATTGGACATGTACAAACGATAACACGATACAATGGTTTAACCATATTAAGCCTGGTAATTGTTTGAAAATAAATATAGACACTTAAAAATATTTTAAAGTTACTCGTTTTTGGGCTTTACAAGTACTGCACTCCTGCTATCAATAAATGCAAGTACGAGTTTGGCAAATATATTCCTACGTATTGTAATAGGTATACTGAACATTATTAAATCACTTATATTGTTAGAAATAATTTGCCTTTATGCAGTCATTCTGCACAAATTAGTATTGTCGTGGTGAGGTGATACGAGAAGACCTCTTTGTCTATGTCGCACGCACGGAGAACACTCACCTTCACTTTGCTAGCAGCACTCGAACACGGCAGTTATGTCTACTAAAGCCATCATACGTAGGTCTAGATTTATAAAGCTTGCGTTATATTTTATACCAGTTTTGCACTGAAAACTATTTTCCAAATGAAATTATTTGTAGAACCATATTCCGGATTTGATTTTTAATAATATGTAAATAAATATATGATGTTTCATTGACACCAAAATGGAGTGAAACAAATTAAAAACATTACTCGTTTACAAAATACAAAGGGTTTTATAAATCTTGTTATACTCTGTGGAGATAAAGTTAGCCAATGACATACAACGTTAACAAACTTCACAGACATCTACAAAACAGGAAAGAGTCCCAAAATCATTTTAAATTCAGTATTAATCCTCGAACTCGGGCCCGAGCATCGTTTCTTCCATACTTTGTGGGATTTCCGAAAGAAAGCTGCTCCTCCAAACTTCTATCCAAACTCCGGTGTAATCTTACTTATAAAAATAAACTTTTGCATTAACTGATTTCGAATCAGGGGCGAGGAAGTTTCACTAGGTAGGCCAGCCCACCGAGTCTCTTGCTCAGAAGTTACAGACTCAATCAGGCAGAAAATAGAAACAAATAAATACACGCTTAGGTAGTTTTGACTTGATAAGCGTAAGTAGACTTGGGGGGCTCAAATTTATGGAAGAGTTCGGCAGATAATGTAAAAGTTGGCAGATAAGACAGGCTTTACTAGGCTTCGGTGCTCGCTGAGCAAAGCTGAATATTACCTACTGAGCGCGAGGACTTCGGGCAGGTTATGTTATAGTGTTATTACATTACTTATACATACTCGTATCTATGAGCACAAACAAGTTAGTAACTAGGACAACATTATTTTATGTTGATAGACAAGAACTGCCTTTATCACTCGCTTGGTTCTGGGAATCGGAACTTTGTGTAAAGTAATGGCTTGAAATCTATTTACATTATTCTTAGACGTTTGAAAATCTTTCACGACGTTCGCGTCACTCAAAAAACGCCTTATCGCCCGTGTCAAGTCAAAAATAATACATCAAAGTTAATCGAAGTCGGCCCTCAAATTGAGAGCGACATTCTAATGTCTTAAAATCTTTAGTGAAGAGCTCTTTGCGCCTTTATGCAGAAAGGCCTTGATTTTTCCCACTCCCTTTTATTTTCGAATGTCGATAGAGATACGTGTCGTACTTACGTCGAAGCTAAGTGTAATTAAGGTGCAAAGATACCCAAAGTCTGACTAGAGAGACTTGAGGACTCTCGAGTGGTCGACGGCATACTTAAAACCGATGAGTGTGCCTGCGTAGGCAGCCGTTACTCCTATTTCATTCAAAAGATTCAAAGCAAACTGAATTGGGTTAAAGTTGACTTTTATTGCTTCGGCTTCAATTATTTTATGAGTACATATGTTGTAATAAAAACCTTTTATGTGTTGTAAAGTGAAAGAAAAATTCTTCTTTTTTACTCGACTGACCTAGAGGGAAGGTTTGTCTTTAAAAAATTGGCAATTTTTTAAAGAAAAACAATATCTTTAACAGTTCCAAATTTTGTAATTAAAAATATGATTGGACAATGCTGAACCCGTTATATAGAGGATATAATTAATTATAAGAATCTTAGAATGCTTATTATAAGGGCCAGCTAAATAAACTTGTAGATGAAATAGACAGAAACATCGAACCCAATCTTATTACGATGCCCTAACTTATATTCCACATTACATTAATTTCTCCGGAGACGTCTCGCAAACTAAGCAATAGCAGCTGCCCGCACGGTCGCATGTTTATTGAGAAATTGCCTAATCTCGAAGAGCTACAAAACAAAACCACATCGGAAATGTTGAACTAAAGTATTTCTTCTCTCTGAGGATGGTAGTGGTACCCTTGTCTGCGCTAACCGATCACACCCTTAAGGCTCCCGAATTACTGTCCGGGCTGATTACCGCCTCACCCCGCTCACCCCTGCATCCCCATGCTCCCCTCGCATCCCTCACTGCCCCGGGCCCTACGTCAACTATTATTTGTGTTCCCTACTTATAATTTGTGCGCTGGAAAAGTTTCACAAACACCAATCATTTTAATAAATATAAGAAAACTTCCCGTAAACTTGTGTAGTGCTCTCTGGGATCACTTGTTATTCTATAAGTTATCCACTTAATGAAATCGGACGTTCGTAATTGGGCGATTAAAGTTCTTATTTAATTTAAGTATTCAATAAGAGACGTTTCTGAATAATAAATCTTATTTGAATAACTCATAAAACCTGTTTAATGAATTGCTACTGACTTTAATCAGTAATAAATATTTATGTAGGTGTGTGTACGCGTTCTAGGGGGAAAATAAATTTCAATTTATCGCCTCCTCTGCTTATTCTCATTAGTGTAAAAGATGAGAAAAACATTTTATCAGAAAACATCAACGAGCGTTTCTATCGGAAATACTTTCTTCGCAAACCATAAAGGTATACACAAAAAGGTAAGAGATTTTTAATGCTCTTATATTCTTGATTTTATGTTCAAAATGAAAAAAATGTGTTCATTGGTGCGAAACGAAATCATCGTCCCAGATACGTCTCTCAACAACAAAAGCCGCCCGCGTACGTGTTTTACATATTTTTCTTTAAACACAACGCAATATTTACTGGCTTACATGTATCGTCTTAAGGGGATAAATAATGGAGTTGCAAATGTGTGCTCGGCATACGAGGGTTGAGAAACATCGCTACAGTGGAAAGCAGATGATAATTTGACGTAAAATACGAAACAAACATTAAAGAGACGTGCACACAATGATGATACCGAATTTAGAGAAATATTCACAACTCGGGTTGCGTTGAGATTTTATCAAGTTGTGAGAACAGTAGCGATACATCAACTTTGTCACTAATGAACCAACATACCCGTAGTTCAAATTACTACATTCGCGTTAAAGTTATTATGGAAGCACCTATCTTCCGCTGTAAAATAACTATCCTGGTCGTTATCGTCTACGTAAAAGGAGTGTTCAGACTTTCTACACAGCTATCATGAATGACTTGACAGTGGCAATTTATAGTAAGTCATCGAAAAAAATTATAATAATTAAGTATGATAGGAAACCTTCACCAGAGCAATAGGGATTCCATCATACGATGGTATTTAATGAAAAGCTTTGATGTTATTAGAACCACATGTATGATATAAATAAGTTGTTATAAAAAAAATATAATAAATGTTTATCTGACTGCTGACCTACTTTATGCTTCCCAGCCATTTTGGTTTAGTTGGAACTAAACGGGCTTCACAAGACGTTGGGTGGAGCGTGTCGGACGCATCGGAAGATGGATCGCGGCGGTAATCAGTTAATGCATTATGCGGTTTAACTACCACCAGGTCTGAACACATTGTACCATCTGTACATATACAAATATTGATACAAATTAAACTACGACGCTTCGCCTCTATTATCCTTGGATAACATTGAAGTGTTGGTTGCAGCAAATTACAACTTTCTTGTTACAGACTTGATATATTTAAACAAAGACAGTTGGAGATGTGATTTTTGACAAAATAACATGGCTTTAGACTTTTGTAAAAATGTTAATTATTTTGCAAGGAATAGCCGGATATACTTAGCTCGATGGTAAAGCTTTCTCAGGAAAAATTATAACGATAACGTGAACTTTCAACTAAAACTTAAATGCTTTAAATTAAGCCTACCTTGTAATTTTTCCGCCGGGACATGCGATTGTTGTCAGTGCGATTAATGATATGATATGTAATGAATATACGCTTCTTTTGAAAAGAGTAATTGCTGAGTTTATTGCCCACTCTTCCCAGCAAATGCAACCTCCGAACCGATAATAGAGTCAGACTATTCATAAGTGCCTGCGAAGGTCTATAAATAATTTGGATTTTAATTTGAACTATATAAAC
The DNA here is from genome assembly GCA_951394255.1 of Polyploca ridens. Taxonomy (NCBI): domain Eukaryota; kingdom Metazoa; phylum Arthropoda; class Insecta; order Lepidoptera; family Drepanidae; genus Polyploca; species Polyploca ridens. The sequence goes on from OX596247.1 coordinate 6,445,768, forward strand.
ATGAAAAAACTTGAAGGATAATATAAAGGTTATAGATTTACCCCATTTTTATTTAAAAAGTAATTGATATGTTGGACGTAGCTTACAATACATGAATATTTAAAAAGGCGATTGGCAATACCCGTGAGTGTGACACCGCCAACGCACTCAGTCCAAAAGTAAGGTGCACATTTAAAAGATAGATGGCGTCATTCGGATAATTCTGTTATCAGGCTGCGAGAGGGCGCCCCTGCGCTCGTATACTTAGAAGGCCGTTTCCTGCGACGTTAAGTCCTTATAAAGGTAACTGTTCTACTGAAAAACTCCTATTTCAGTGACAAAGCACGCTCTTAACCATCCAAGTGAAAATTCTAAGAGATTTTGTGTTTACCCGACGAGATATCATCCCTATTGTTGTCATGATATAAAGTTTACTCCGATTTTTACCTACGTTTATAGTTTGGCGATTAGGTAGCAAAATAAAGATGAAACAAAAACGAATAGGTACGATTACATCATGTCGCACATTCAGCAGATTACGGCGTGTAGCTGGAGATATCTATGGAGATAGAAATATCATATGAGCATAGAAACAGAATTACTTTCTTGCAAAGTTTAGATTTATTGGGCATGGCGCAACTTAGCTTGGTAGCTTTTAGTTGTTCTTAATACTAAATCATAAAGATATGATTACATTGCTTAGTAGTAAAATAAGGTAAGGAGATGTACAAATGCCTTTTCATTGATTTTATAAAAATGTTATTAAGTGATGAAATCATACAATAACAAATTACTTTAAATGTACCCATCGCCTATTTGCCATGAAATAATATGCGTATTAAAAATACTGATACAAAATTATATTAATCACGAAAATAATACCAATGAAACAGTTAAAAAACACATCATTCCGATATGATAAATAAGCACAATACAAATTAAGAGCGGGGCTCACATTTCAGCTGGAAATGACACATTCGTTACCAACAGTGAAGACCGTTTTATCGGTTCAATTCTCCCATTCATTCCGCCATGCAAAAAGTAATTTGAAGTACTGTGACGCATGAGCGCTTACTTATCTATTTTTGAAGGAACGCACTCCGCGATCCGTTAAATAGACTTAAAGTGAGTGAAGCTGACTTCCGCGCATGTGTGCGAGTAGCACGCACCGTCTCACTCGAGTCGTGTTGTGCTCAAGAAAACAGTCAGGAATTATTCTGTGCAAAGAAACTTGCGGCACTGGAACGTCTATTTCGAATAAAGTGAAAATAGGTCACCGAGGTTACTTTGATTTCATCATTCACTTGATTTTCATTCGAACGTCGACGTTTACAACGGCTAGAACTGTAATGTGGGGACAAAGTTAATCGGTATTTTAAGTTTTGTATTATTGAGTGTATATTAAAAAACTTGCTTATTTAACTTAATTTGTGTTGATTTTATGCATTTAATAGAAGATAAATTATGTATTTTATTAGATTTCAATCATCATATTAACACAACACCTATGCATTGCGTTCCTTATTCTGTCATAGACATTGTATAGATAACGCCCTTCCATAAGTATTATACAAAACCGCTATTGCTTTTGAATAGGGCTGTGCATTCAGTGAAGTAAACACACTATATGACTAGCCTATGGGATATGAGGGGGCCAAGGTAGAGTTCCGGCAGTGGCTAGTAACAATGACGACGCAGATAAAGGGGTCGATAACGTGAAATAGCAACGTGAAAACGTGGCGAGAAAATAGCATTATTAACCTCCCGGGTATAATACGCGCGCCAGTGCGCCAGATATGGTAATGATTATGTAAATCCCCTACTCACAGGTACATCTCGGGAACGTTATATACTTATTAAAACCAAGATTGCCAGACCGAGGGAATTGTCTCACCCAAAAACTTTGTCCAACCTTGAATACACTCCAAAGTGTTTATTTAGGCGTTAAATTTTTACGACGTTAGTAATTTTAAATCTCAGGTTTCTGAAATCGGACCATCGACATTGCAGTCTTACTTGGCGACTCTCTTTTCAATTTTCTTAGTTTCCCGCTCAAAGTAGGGAAGCATTGTATGGGTAGATTCTTATCTCTCTCAAAAGCTATTTAGCTAAATGGAATTTACAGAGTCCGCACTGCAGTTCGAAGAAGTACATTGTAATATTTAAAATCTTAAAATTTGAGTCTAAATTCAGGCATTGTATTATGTGTTTAAGATTTCCTCGCATTTATTTTTACTGTCTTCGGAGTGCGGTTTCTTTAAATTATGCACTTTGGTAAATTAAAAAAGCAGGAATTGTTCAGCAAACTCGTGTAACAGGTACCAGAGCTTAATATTTACAATATTTTAGTAATTTACATCATAACAATTATACTAACACTGTTGAAAATGTTGAACTTAAAGTACCTAATTGAGCGCCGTTAATCAAGAGCACGAAGTTTTCGCAAGTGCTCAAATTATTTACCTCAAACATAAAACATCGACATTCAAAGCGTTTCTGGAATATTTTTGCTTACACAGACGTCGGGCATAACACAAAGTGAATTATACGAATAGAAAATATTGAAAGCGAGCTGAGAGCATCAAAAATACTGACGCTGAATCTTGTTAATGAACTTAATGAGTGAGGAAACTGGGAGTTGTATAGCGAGCGAACTTCACGAAAGCATCGTGCAAGTTTCAATTCCGAATACTGTTACAACACTAGCCAAGACTTGTACAACTAACCGGCAACAAAATGAAATGCATCATAAAATAAATACTACATAATTTCCGTTTCATATTTCTACATTGGCAGTATTTTTCGTTTGCAAAGATTTGCAGTTGGTACGTACTTTATATCATTGAGATTTCCTCTTTCTGAATGGAAGATGCAGTGAAAAAACTTAGTTTCATTGAAGTACAAAATACATTTATATAAATGTACATCAAAATGCAATACTTTTACAAAACGAACTTACTTTATTCTCACTAATACCTTGAGTATATTATGACAAGCTTAAATGCTATCACTTATAGTAATTAAAACATTAATTAGTAAATTATATACCTATGCTTTATTTGGTCATATTTTAGACTATTTTTAACCGACTTCAAAAAAAGGAGGAGGTTCTCAATTCGAATGTTTTTTTTTTTTTTTTTTTTTTATGTTTGTTACCTCATAACTCCGTCATTTATTAACCGATTTGGAAAATTCTTTTTTTATTTGAAAGGGTACGCTTCCCGTTTGGTCCCATTGTCATCAGATCAGGATTTGATTACTTCTTAGTGTACTTTGAAGTCGGTTTAAGGTTTTTGTAAAACAGTCCAATTATATATTGACGAAACTAAACCTGTAGCACACATGTAATAAAATATGTAGTGAGTTTTTGAAAATCAACGTTTGTACTGCACACCAACCGCATTCGGCCTGTAATCTACTTGCAAAGCTACATACTGCGGATTGTATTGCCACCAAATAGACGCAAGCTCAGTGCTTCATTCATAATTCAATAATAATAACAATTCAATATAAGAAACACAATTATCTACAGTCATCATTAAACTTGCCTTAATGAAGTACGCTGATGTAATTATAGCGACAGCTACGAAAGGCTTAAAATAAAATTAAAAATGTTTTCATCACATCAAAACTTCAGTGTTTCAGCCGAGATTCTCTCGAATAAAGATGGCTTTTTTTACTTGCCGTCAAAGTTTGAATGTTCACTAATTTTAATATTGTAAGTAAAAGCATTTGTATTAACTCGTCGCGATTATAGCCAAGCATAACCATGAAGTTTTTACTGAATGATGTATAACTACGTAGTTATGCAAATGTGTGGTGGCTTGTTTTTGCTTGGATTACGGTTTCGGGTCTATTGTAATGGGAAGATTTGTGTAAAACGTGGTAAATCCTACGACCCCAATATAACGTTTGTAGAAATGTTAATTTGAAATTTGTGCGAACAAAAAGAAGCTCAGTTACAGTTACAAATCTATAAACCGAACAAAAACTTAAATTGTGCTGCAATCAATTCCATCCGCGAAAAAAATAAATCCACACAGATAAAAGGAAGACAGCAGAATTGACACTAGATATAATAAAGAGATTGGAAAATAATTTGGACAAAAAGCAAGTCTCCAAAACTCACGTCAAACACTCAGTAAAATGAAATACGTAGCCGGCACCGGCCTTCGGCAAATGGTTTAATATCGAAATGTGATCACTTAGCGCAATCTCTTACAAAAGAAAAAAAACACAGGAAAAGCCCCGAATGTACTTAGCTTTTACCAGAAACCAAAATATGTTTCAATTTTTATTAAAACTCGCAAAAACAGAATTGGATTGATAGCTTTTCAATCTACACTTTTATTTGGATTGCATAAGGTTGCGTTTTTTCATGTTGTTAGTTCCACCTTTGCTTTTATTAGAAACCAGTTCGCCATCAGCTACGCGGAATTATTTATGCTGTATATTCTCGATTTTAGGGTTCCTTAGTCAAACAAAGAGCCATTTATAGTTTAGTCATGACTAGTAATATGAAGCTAAAATTTTACAAAAATATCACACCTTCAAAGTTGTTCCACTTTTTATTTATTTTTGATCTTATTTCTCACACAATCTCCCCATGCAGAAAACTATGGTGTAGCTAAAGCTGGTAATCACACAAAGCCTAGAAGGGATGTGGCTCTCAAGTGCAGCTACAGGAAATCAGTAAGGTGCTTGATGACTGATTCACAACTTGAATATGAGTATGCATAACTTACCATATCTTGTAGAAAAAAAACATGAGATAGTATTGTTTGCTGATGACACTTCACTTCTTTACAAAATGAATAGACATGATTTTAATTCTGAGTTTCTTGCCGGAGTCTTCTCAGTTCAAGTTGTATTTGGAAGCGGTGTAGAGCCATTTGTTAACGTTCATAAGTGCCTTATGAGGGCCTAAATTGCATAAAAGCTTTTTGAATTTGAATTTGAATATATGACGGGCCAGTTGGCGCAGAGTCGTGGGTTCGATTCCCACACAGGACATGCATTTGTGTGCATGAACATATCTGTATGTCCTGAGTCTGGGTGTAATTATGTATATTAAGTATGTATTTACAAACAAAAAGTTTTATATGTAGTATATCAGTTATCTGTTCCCATAGTACAAGCTCTGCTTAGTTTGGGGTCAGATAACCATGTGTGAGAAATGTCCCAGATTTTTTTTTTCACGGTAAGTTTTTTAACCTTTCACAGCTTTGGACGGACGGCACTTAACTATCGTCACCTTATTTATATGTTAGGTACTACTGAACCCTAGACTGTGCTGGCTCCGACACACACTTAGCCGGTTTGAGTTTTATGGATATTGTGATGAAAGTTTCGTTATACGAAATATTTTGTAATATACATCTTTGTCAATAAGAGCAAAAATTAAATATTAAAGGTCGTTTATAGTGAAATATTCACGTTTAGGAAGAATATAAATAAATAAATAAAATAAATATCCTGGGACATTCCTCACACACGGTCATCTGATCCCAAACTAAGCAAAGCTTGTACTAAGGAATCCAGATAACTGATATAATATCTATTCGTCCATGACACAAATGCATGTCCAAGTGGGAATCGAATCCACGATCTGCAGCGCGATAGGTGGAATCTTAACCAGAGTTTTAACCTATCGCGCCAGCTGGCCCGAAAATATCTTATTTTAATATGTATAAATAATAAATTAAGGTCCAAAAATTACCATCCCCAAACGACATATGTCGTCGTACTATAAATACTGTACTCTGTATTATAATTTTCATAACATTTTAACTAGCTAATAACTGTTCTCAATCAAATAGTTTACACAGGATATTTTTGCTTTACTAGAGTTTTTTCCTTTTTCCTTCGCCGTGTGTACTTTAGCCGACGTTTAAATTAGAAAAGCAACCAAAGTTCTAGCACAAAGTTGTGGTAAGACCACGACCCCACTTCGGCACTCACTCAAATGAAATGCGTGCTTATGAGGCCTTTCGCTCAGACCCTTGATGTATATACTCCTTTGCGAGACCACTATTGGTTATGAATGTTTAATCAATTTAACATTTTCTTACTGCAATTTTAGTGTTAAAGGTACCTATTATTATTGTAGCCTTAAAATTTCACACTCATTGACCGACTTTATAAATTGATATTGGTGAAAATTATGAAGCCAGTTCACTGAAAACTTAATCCTACTTATATTTTTAAGTCCAAATTTTGTGTGTGTATATTTGTTAGTAATTATCTCCACAACGGCACATAGATAAATCAAGCGATATAATATAAATAGGTAATCGCGAGATAAAAGATTTTTTTAAATCAATAAGAAAAAACTTTTTACTGATGATACCTCGGGAATACAGGTAAAACTACGGGCGGATGTTAGTATTGAATTAAATTAACATGATTCAAATAGGGTTACGTTACATTGCAATTTAATAATTCAAAATGTTGAACGGCCATTGAATTCTTCATCGCTGCAAAAGCACCCAAGAGGAAAATATTTACGCTTTTTCGAAATGCAGAAATCAAGTAACAAGGAATCGGTTTTAGCGTGGAGAAGCGTTAGGGACCGGGCTGTTGAATAAAACGCGGAGCACTGTGGAGTAATAATGCTTACCTTGCTGAGGAATGAGTTGGATATTCAAGCTTGCTATTTATTCGCGAATCACAGTAAATATACTTAGGGGCAATTAGTTTAACTTCAATTTTTAAATACGGCGCCGCGACTCTTTGAATCGAAAAGGAATAGTAGGTACTGATTTTAGAGAATGAATTTAGTTCAATGGATTTAACTTTTACATGGGCATGTTCACTACATATTGTACCAACAGGCGGTACATATAAGTAGTACTAGTTCTTACTATCTGGACACACTGTAGTGTATTAGGCCAAGTTCAATAAAAGTGCTCGTGTCGTAAAACTTTAACGTAAGTTTCTCACCCCAAAATGATTTTATATCTTAAACTGTACTAACCAGACAAGTTCAGTCAGGCCTTAGTTTAATAATACTATAGTACATTTCAAATAGCATGAGTTCGGTGACACATGGTATTTTATTAGATTTCTCAATGGTTAATGTTCATTTCGTTATAATAAAAGAATACTATGATAGAGCGAGGTTTCATGAAATATTGTGAGTACTATTCCAGAGTAATCAAATGAAATTTCACTAGATATTGGTAAAAATCCCTTGACCTTGACGACTCATCCTATATGAAATAGAGTATAGTGAATTAGTAAGTTTAGTTGACCGGAAATCGTGAACTTACTCAGTTATACTTTTATGTTATAGATAGGATATTATGTATCCCTGTTTATTTCATTTTATTAGTAGGTTACCATTATTGATATTAAATTAAAAAGTTATAATATCCGAAAAAAGGAGCATACAAAAATAAATCACAAAGACAAAATTCAGAACAATATATCTATTTCTAAAAGACGATAGTCGTGTGCGTCGGCCAGTGCAGTCCCCGAACTAATCATGGACGGGTCCCGCGTGCCATTTGCCTGCCCACCCCTTTGATCGCCCACTCTACAGTTGTTAGTTCGACTTCGCCTCCATTATTATGATAATATCACTTCTTCATTTATTTTTAAAATACTAGGTTACTATACTATTTCAGATATATCCAAACAACTAATAAGCGGCCAAGTGCGAATCTGAGTTTGACTCGCGCACTGAAGGTACCAACCTTCTTTAGGCATTTCTTAGCTTGGGCCAAAACTGTTATAAAAATCAGATCGTATAAACAAGTTTGTTTGTGAAGGAATTTTGATGATTACGAAAAAACTGTGCGAATTATAAATATTGTTCTATTTTTCCAGTAATCCTGTAAGAATATCAGATATTTTGCTTTGCGAGCTTCGGAGATAAGAGTATTTATTTTTCGGAATTTTTTCTTCATAATTCAAAAAAGAATCGCATCTTAGAAGAAGATTAAAACCTGTTTTGGAAGATACAATTAAGATACAATATTTAAAACTATTTCTCAAATCTATGGTATAAGTGGTTGCTGAAATATACTGCAGTAGCAGACAGATAGACGGATAGATGGAGGGAGTAGTAGGTACATGAGGGTTCCCTTTTTGCCTTTTTGGTTCGGTATCCTAAAAATTATGAAATGAGACTAGAAGTATTTGTAGATCTTTTGTAAACCTGAACCATAATCGCTATCGCTATTCTCTTCTCTTCATTATAAACATGAATTATTATAGTAGAAACTATTATCTCCGACATAAATTCGGCTACCGATTGTCTGATGTATGCAAGGGTCTTAAAGCACTCGCAGGTAAAAGTTTGTATCGATAGTCTTACAAGTTTAATTTTACTGCAGTTTTAAGTTAAGAAAAAGGAGAAAGAAATTATATATGATAAGTAAATTTTTCATAGTTTTTACTATTTAAATATGAATAATAACAATTAACATATATCTACCAAAAGTTAAAAAGAAATATAATTGTAAGAAAATTACAAAATACTCAGAAAGTACGAATTAATAATGAGAAGTACTTCTTAAAATATTTGATGAACACTCAACTATGTAAATGCCAATTAACGATTTCCCTAGAATCGTAATTTTGTCAACAGTTTAAGCCTTGGATTAGGTTGAACCACGTTTTGCTTCTTTTCCCTTATTGTATTGACAAAGTGAAAACGTGAGCCGGCCGTAATCCTTAGATGAAAATATCAGGGGCTCTAAATTAACAAAGAAATTCGAGTAATGAAGGGATTTTTCACGATCTCTGTTTACTTAATTGTAACCTGTTCCTCCTTTTATTTTTACACTGTGACAAAATTGTGTCAAAGTTAATTGCTGTGGTAATTTTAACGTGGGTCACAAGGCATCATCATTCGTCAGAGTTTATGGTGGTCTTCTAAAAAATGTTTTAGTAATAAAAACGCAACCGACGAATTAAAATGTATAGTCATTTTATGGTTTGTTATTTTCTTTAAGATGATAATGGAGTATGCAAAGGTTTTGATGTATTTTTTAATAATTTAAGATAATTTATTAAAAGTATTTTATATGTATCTATAGATTCCAACCTTCCACCGTTTCATCAAACCATTAGCCATAAAAATATAACCGGTAAACCAAAAGACAAAGAAGACAAATTAAAAGATTTTTAAAATGTTATAATAGTGGGTTATAAATATAATAACGTAGCGGTTTTTTTATCTCGATACAATAATATAATTTCCAGTCAGATCTGCGGTGGGAAGCTTATATCCTTATTTATTTCCGTTGGGTGTTCGTCCGCTAATTGCGACTCGCTACCCAGTGATTTTCCACGATCTCGCTTCTTATTGTAATTACTTGCAATATTTATGCGCAGTTCCCAGTATTAATAGAGCATTTTGCTGCTTCATAGTTTCTTACTCAGCCACTTAGGTACCTAGTGATTTTTCTTTGTAGCGTTGACAGAGATTAAAGTATCATCAGTAGCAATCTCAGCAAGAGATAAGAAATGAGTACATAAGGGGAAGCTTGAAAGTAGCGCCAGTGACTGAAAAGTTGAGAGGGAACCGTTTATCCTGGTATGGACATGTTATGAGGAGAAATGAAAGCCACGTCACTAAAAAAGTGATGAATATGAAAGTAGATGGATATACGGGAAGAGGAAGACCAAAAAAGAGATGGATGGATTGTGTGAAAGTTGACATGGGTAAGAAAGGAGTGGATGTTAGTATGACGGATAGAAGAGACGAATGGAAGAAGCATACATATTGTGCCGACCCCAAATGAATGGGAACAGGGCAGGCAGATGATGATGATGAGTAGCAATCTCAGCAAAAAATGTTATATTTTGATACACCAATAATTATAAATTATTTCACCTACCTTTTAGCTGTTTAAATTACCAATTTAAATAAATAGTACGAATGCATTTAATTTTAAACTGCAACGCATCAGAACTACTAAGTTAAATAACAATTTAGAGTTTATATCAAAAGCTTCATTATTCAGGACGCTTCTGGTTTGGTACGCAGTTAATAAACGATTTAAATACATTTCAACAGAATTTCATTCACAAATTGAGTGTTGTGTAGCATTCGACGCGGCGGGAGATTCGCTATAATGGCGACTACTGAAATGCAAATGATTGGGTCTGCTCAGTATGTTCCCACTTCCATACCTGTCTTTTGCACTGCACTTTCACCTACACATTCACGTGTTGAATACTTATAGTCGGTCAACTTGGCACGAGCTTCGGATTGTTTTTCATTCCTCGTTTCTTTTCATTGCGGCCAAAAAAGATGGAGATAGCGCACAATCATGACTAATGCTTTGAACATGTCTCACATAAACTCTGTTAACTTAAATGAATACAATGAAATACGCAAAGGACCGTTCGCAAAATGGGTGTAGAACTAACAGTATTGCAAAAATAATAAATCATTAATAACTAGATTATTGTTATTTGGGCCAAAAATACCTAGATCACTTAAAAACGAAAATATAGAGATATCAGAGATATCAGAGATACAGAGTTCAAAATAAAAAAAAATGTGGTTATAAAGTCCACAAACCAAAGACACAGACCCGAGGAAGTTCCAACACACCTGGCCATTGTCTAAGAACAGGTGGTAAGTAGAATAAAATGCAAGTTTTTTTTTGGCCTTTGCTTGCGGCGGGGCGTCGTGTGACGGGTCACCCACTTCCCTCCAATATGAGGTGAGGAAGACGATGGCTGACATACGTGTTATACTTGCAAACAGGTGCTTCTTGTAGGGGTTGGTCTATGCGAGTTTGTTATTTACTTATTAACTATTGATTGAGTCTACTTTGTAGTTTTGCCGGTCACGCAGTTGTCATCATGAAGACTAGAATGTAAATGTGATGTAACTAATCTAATACCTCAGAGTCTGAAGACAAAGTTTTTTGATCAGTGCGTGTTACCAGTTATGACATACGGAACAGAGACGAGGTCTTTTACTGCTGGCCGCATAAATAAGCTTAGAGTTACTCAGCGAGCTATGGAACGAGCTATACTCGGAATTTCTCTACGTGACAAGGACCGAAACGAGGACATTCGTAGAAGAACAAAAATTACCAATATAGCTCGTAGAGTTGGCAAGCTGAAGTGGGCAGATGCAATGGGCAGACCACATAGCTCGAAGAACCGATAAACGATGGGGAAGGAATGTTCTCGAGTGGTGACCACGTAAACACCACCACCACCGGAAAGCGCCGAGCGGGATGACCTCCCACCAGGTTGACCAACGACCTGGTCAGTGTCACTGGGCGTCGCTAAATGCAGGCGGCCCAAAACCATTCCAGGTGGATGTTAATGGGCGAGGCCTATGTTCAACAGCCTTAGGTTGATATGATGATGATGAATTAAGCTAAGCTTGTTTTAAAATGTAATTGCTGAGTTTATTACCGGTTCTTCTCAGCAAATGTAACCTTCCGAGCTGAATAAATTATGTTTTGGGTATTGAGTTTAGAACCAATACCTGTCGTTGGTTGATTGAAGCCATAAATGTTAAAATCAAACAATATTTATAGTTGACTCGTAGAGCTTATTTAATGTTGTGTGATTTTAATATTGATGAACGAATATGGCTTGCAGCCAATTTTTGAATTGAATTCATAAAAGGGAAGTAATGGGAGGAATTTTCAAGGTCTGAATCCACCATGTTTACTAGACTTCCCTCCCCTTTTTAAAGTGCTTGTTTTATTTTAAAATTGTCAAATTAAGACAAATAGCACGAAGTTGTCAGATATACTTCTTTTCAAAAATGATAGCCAAACCCGACGGATATTACATGTGAAATAACACGATAACTACACATACATACTAACCTACTGACTAATAAAATGTCAACTCTATTATACACCCAAATTCCATATCCATGCCCATGATCTTTAAAGTAAAGAAGAATATTTGGCAAACAAAATAAACAATTTTAGTACGACTTAACACCATCTTTACTGCACTTAAATTTTCCAATGTTGTTACCATTAACATCAAGCTACTTTATTATTCGAATCAACAGAAAATCAGCACAGCGCCGGTCGCCAATAAAGGCAAACATTACAAGCGAAATTTACTGGCTATTGCTTACCCAAGAATGATGCTCGGCCCAACAAGTAGACCCGAACATTACTATTTCAGTGTTGAATTTCATTTCTCGGTGTCGTAATTTGAACTCGGTATGTTTACGCATTGCAACCACGTAGCAAGTAGAAGCGCATAGGTGGACGTGCTGTATGTACGTAGCCCTACGCAATTCCAATGCCGTATTCAAATTCTAAGCAACATGCAAGTATAAGCTTCCGTTGTGAATTGATAAGATTAATGTTGGTGAAATCGCTCGTTACCGGATTGACGCTTCACCCGGGTTTGGTTGATTTACAATCCTCGGTCATTGTACCGATGCCTAAGATCATCTAGCCTCCAGACATTTCATCAAACTGCAGCTTTAACCAGTCATTCCGTTTGATCTCCATCGATGGATATCTCGAACGCGTAACCAAAGTATACATTAAGCATCCTTGCACAAGATCTGCTCATATAAATCCGATACTAGACCGCCAAAAAAATCAGTCCAATAAAGAGAACAGGAAGAAGGTTTAGGTACTTTTTAAAAATAATTATTTGTAGTTTTGGGGTCTCTAGCAGGTTCTGTATACATTTTTTTTAAATTGCAGTCTCAATTTAACTCTGTCGTGCTTTTAATAAAAAAGTTTATGTAAAATATCTTAAATAGGTATTGAAAATAAAAAAAACAAGCGTTTTTTATTTTAACTACAGAAGAATCGGTTTAACTTTATAACATGTTTTTAAGAGTACCAGTAATTCCATTAAAATTTAAAACCGAATACATTTAATGCAAATCTATAGAAAATAAAATAAATTAAAAACATATTTACAAAATGAAATCCCAGTTTCAGATTGTTAATAAGTGAAGAGAGAGAGAGTTCAAGTCCATGAAACAGGTGTATTCTGGGTATCGCAAAATCTTATTTAATTGAATGATAACAGCCGCAAGACACAGCTCTGTTTATGTAAATTTGACTCAGTTATTAGACCCTCTTCAGACGATTAGCTCGTACTCGCCGAAATTGAAGTTTTGTTTTGATCACTGTTTCATTTTAGTTGTTTTCACTATGTAACCGAAATCTGTTTGAGGTTGCGCTATTTCATTTTATTAGTACCTAAATTAGGAGATTTTAAAGTTAATATAGGCAAGCCAGATTTTAATTAGATTTTTAGATAATATAGAATTTTTTAAGACACAACAAAATCTAAAAAAGACATTAAATTGTATGTGAATGCTTACATTTAAGTATAACGAAACTTAAATACACACTCTATTGAAGTGGACCGTGTTGAAATTTGCATTAAATCCATTTACAGCGAAGATTATAGGCTCTTGGAATAGTCTGCATGACACCGCGTCTGTATTCCACAAGCAGTATCGCAACGCACAATACACGTCGATTCGGATTACGCTATCGGCCCGCGACGTAAGTGGCTACGTAGCCTCAAATAGGCACTTACCGACACCGCAATGAGATGCCTCACAGCTTCCTTAGCTAGATCGTGCTCCAAGATTGTGCTATCACCAACGATACGTGACGCGCTTTTACGCCATAATTGAATTATTACTCACTCTCCGTGAGGTGTTCAAGCGGCGATATTTATGATAGTAGGTAAGTACCACACAATAGACGTGATACACTTTGTATTTTATATTTGTTACTGAATGAGAACTCTTCTGTAGACAGAAGTCTGAACTTTAATGAGATTTATTTATTCTTTTACTTTTTATGGAAGACTTTTGTCTTCTCAAGTATATCTTGGTTTTCTATAAAGACATACCACAGATATCATTTTCTTTTTCTCTAGCAAGATATATAAAAAATTATAGATACACCGAGGTCAGAGGATTAGCATTACCATACAGCGTGGCAATGCCACCAGCGTTCTGGACAATTTACCCACTGGCAGCGACCTGGAACAACTTTCCTTTCTATGAACGGCTGTCTCCCATTTCTTTTAATTTAATTCATTTTATTTGGGTTCTCGTTTTCTTTTTTCCTTTTTAAATATTCTTTATATTTCTATCTCATTTGTAAATATTTTCAACTTGATTCGTTACGAAAAATAAAACGATGTAATTTAAGATCAATGAGAGTATACTAATGACACGTCATCAAAATCTTACATGATTTATTGGAATCCTTATAAATGAATCCTATGAAAATAATAATAAAGGTTAGAATATTCAATAATAAAACTCTATTGTAAGACATTTATCAATTTTCCTTTACAAATATCGCAGTATCGTCAACGGAGCGGACCTGTTACCAACGAATTCTATGCACATTGTCGTGGAAGCAATTTTCACTCAATCCCCTCTCGTCAACAAGTACAAACTTACGCGGCGCACGTGCGTCCCTATCAATAGTATAACAAATAGGCTGATATTTCGTCAGAAATAACCCGAATCAAGTTTCAGTGCGAAAGCTTTTGTGTGTGGCAGGTGAAAAAGTGAGAGGCTTGATTTATTCGTGCCGGCGCCGCCTATCGCACGATGATTGAACGGGGAACGTGTTTATACAGCATCGGCCAAACCGTGAAATATGACAAGTGAAATACGCGAGAGAGTTTCTCTATTTTTAATAGTCGTCCTGTGTACAGACGAGGATCTTACGTGACATGGGACCACCACGACTTGCGTTTTAATATTAGGAATATCGAGTCTGTACGGATACAAAAATTTGATTTATGTAAGTATTGCGCGTTGTATTGTTTCTTGAGATACGGAATGGGTTATACTGTTGCTGTCAAATGCCTTCGTTCCGTTATGCACGCCAGCGTTTACATTGTTCGTGTTGTATTCAAATAAATTTTCTGACACGTTAGGTAGCGACTGAAGTATCATGGGTGATGGAAAATCGTTATATAAATGTTTGGTTCAACATTTTAGTTACTTTGTGCGAAACAGCTTTCTCTTGAGGATTCAATCTGGAACGATATCATGACAATACATCGAAAAGGAAGACCATTTTATCTAACACTCAGGGATTAGTATTAGAAGCAACTGACTATATCTATCAGAGAAGCGATAATCGTTAAAGTAAAGTAGTTCTTGAGTGGCCCCCACAGAGGTCTGTAGTGGCCTTAAATGGAGATTTAATCTCTCTTATAAGATCATATTACTTTGAAGGTAGTATCATATTTATGAAGATGTTTATGAACAAGTTGGTTCATAATAACAAAAAATCCTAAAAACAAAAACATTATAATATGGTGGTAGGTATTTCGTATGAATTATCAAACAAAAATCTGAGGTGTCACTTAATTTTTTATGCCAAAGCTTATAATAAAAAAAAACACCGAATAAAGTGGTCTATATAGAAAGAAGTCCTGCCAATACTAAATTTCAGTTTTTAACATAAAAGGTCGTGATACCTTTTCAAGAACTTTGGTGTCAATTTATTTTACTTATTTCGTATGAGAGCTTTTGAGGGTAAATCTTGGAATTTGCCAAGAAATATGACGCTTGTATAATTTCCAAAGAATATTTATTTCTGAAATCCTTTAACCATTTTTTTAACATTCTTATGCTGATTCACCTGGAGTGGGATAGTCATAGATGATAATGATATAGAAAATATATAGGACGTTAGTAGTTTTTGTAATTTTAGTTAATTTTAGTTTAATAGAAAATTTCCTCAATTCTGCCGCTGCTTCCGATTAACGGCAAGGTTCCCAGAAGGCTGGCAGCGTTTCCTCTTTGGATTGCCAAGCTGATGCGTTGGCGGAAAAAGCTCCCCGCCCGCTGGTCTTCGGAGGCCTCGATTAATTTTGATGACAATTACAATTTTTTTTGTTTAATGTAAATTGAGAAATTAAACTAGTTGAATTCATATGAAGATTTATTCGATTGCAATAGTACTTAAACCATGTTATATTTGCCCTAAAGTATAAATATGATTGATTAATAAACAGGAATAACAATAAAAATAACACATTGCGAATTTTCCATTATTTGCTAGATTTTTAAATATACAACTGACTCCTTGTCATCTTTGAGACATAAATACCTACTTTAAAATAGGATCATGATAAGTTCGCGGGAAAGACAGAAATACATCACTATCGAATATCGATTACATCAAAAAATCTCGATATCGGTGAAGTTAGGTCGCGAAACTCACGCGTGTGCAAGTAATATGTAGTCGGTATAATACGTGTGTCTGAAAGCCGACAGCCGATATTGACTTTGATAAACGAGCAAGTCAGTGTCGCCCTACGAGGAGCCACGTCACCTACTTTGGTGCATTGCGGTTCACATCTTATGAACCCAACCCTTGTTTACACTCCATCCGCGTAGTTTTTATGACTACTAACGCGATATTACGTCCAACAAGAGTGCTTATGGTAGTCCTTTATTTGTTTGATACAGTTTATTGCACGTAAGTGGTATATTGTAAGTGAGCGCAATCGTGGTTTTTGACGTTCAGCTTTATCGTCGCGATGTTTCCTTGTTGGATTTATTTTGTATTTTATTGTAGTAAAGATAAGTTACATTATATTCTTCGTTACTTTTCTATACAGGTTGTTGTTTTGGTCAGCGACGAGCGACTCAGGGTCGATAATACAACTGATACTGGTGCTAAAAAAATATAAAAAAAATACTTTTTTTTTTATAATAATAAAAATAATATTATTTTGAAAATCATGTAATATACTAAAATATAGACGTAATACTCAACGGGAGTGCGAGGGCGTAACGGGGTGGGGTTATGGCGGCTTGTGCCTAGCTTTAGTCAGTGCACGTGGCTAGTGACCATACTTTGCGGTAATTTTATTTCAAATTGAATAAGGTATTTCCCAACGCATTTACAGTATTTAATGGAATTAAGTCCATTTTTGGAAAATGTATTTTTTGTACTACCGCTCCTGGGTCGCTTGTCGCTGACCAAAACAACATCCTGTATACTACTAACAATTTTATAAATAATATATGATTATTCAATGAATAATATCCTGACTTTAATATTGATGGCACAAAAACCTCTTTAATTTTTATTGTAATAAACACACTCACTTTTTGTCAATAATATACATACAATATAGTCATCACAAAATGAGCCCGTCTCAAATATTTGATATTTGAAATGTAAGGTGTTTAAAACCTATTCTATAGCGACGGGGGTTTGCGTTATCGTTATGTAACGTTAGTGGAGACGGCCGGTGAAGGCTTTCAGGCAACTAACTGATAGCATTTGCATAATATTGAAACTGTATCGATACACCTAGGTCTCATTAGCTTCATTGATCGGCTTACGATATCGATTTGACTACACAATATCCCAGCAAACATTTTAAGTAATTGTTCCTAAACTTCTGACAATATTACCTATACATATAAGTAAAAATTACGCCAATGTCACGTACTTATATAGGTAATATTGTCAGAAGTTATATAGGTAATATTGTCAGATGCTATATTCTATATCAATTACGCTTTTCAAAGTTCGAATCAAACGTAATTGTAGTCTCTTAGGGCTAGGAAATGAATTACGCCATTATCGGTGAGGTATTTTTATAGAATACGTAAAAAGTAACAAATTGCTGTAATTTTGTTTCCTCCGTGATAATTATGTATATTTATTTGTTGTAATGTTAATAAATAATATATGAAGTTAAACTGGGTTAAGAGATTCTACATTTGACTATCCTAAACAAAATTTAAAAACCAATGGAATAATAGTGTTTGGGAAATTCTAAGTTATTGTAATAACATCTATTCATTTAATACGTATTTTATTATATGTTATTTTGTAAAATAAAAAATATTTATAATACAGTCAGATGTCTAAAAAAATATTTAATAAATGTCTAAAATATATTTAATAATATTGCTGAGTTTCGTGCCTGTTCTTCTCAGTTGAAGGCCGACTTACGAACTGGTGGTAACTTCAGTAGCTTTGACCTTCATAAGTGCCCTACTAGGGCCTACATTGAATAAATGGCTTTGACTTTCACTTTTAATATAAAACTATATTCAAAATATTAATCCCTTAATGCCTGGTGGCTTAGAAGAACCAACTTAGGCGCCAATTCTGCGATTCCAAGAATTACCTCCTTACTCATAAAGCGCTATTTAACTAATATACTGTTTAAATGGTCACGTAAATAATGTCACATTATTTGATAATGACAATATAGTGACAGGGGGGTTCGTCGTTTACTTAATGAATGCTGTGACGCCACCGATATTTTTGGATTCTTTAAGAAGTTTTCGGAAGATAGCCGCTGAATTTATCTGCAGACATTAACGGTCTTACTCATAAAAATCTCTTAAATAACAGATTAAATAGTATATAGCTAAATAATATTTAAAATGTTATTCAGTGTTTAACTTTTCTTTACTCATAAACGCATTTTAATCATGATTTAGTTATTGAAGGATTTAAAGAGCAAAAATAATGTTATATATGGCGACACCAACGTCAAGACCATAATTATTATTATTTTTTTTTACTTATTATAGGCCTGTGTTTGACCGCAATCTCACCATGGTAAGTGACGATGCGGCCGAAGGTGGTAAGCACACAAAGCCTAGAAGGAACTGGCTCTCAAGTGCAGCTATCGGAACACACCGAAAGGTGCTTGGCGACAGATTTTCAACATGAGGGTGGTAGCCAACCAGGCGGGTACTACAAAGTACCCTACCACCGTGCTATGGTTTCCTCACGATGTTTTCCTTCACCGAAAGCTCAAGCTCATTGTAGGATTCGAACCATCGAATTCATTGTAGGATTGACAGTTATGGAGGTTTTAAGAAAAAGAAACAGCAACAATTTGAAAAGTTTTATTATGTGTTTTATGATAATATTATATTGTATATGATCTGAATCTCGGAAACAGCTCCAATGGGTTTCGGGGGCGATAAATCGATCTAGCTAAGTTTCATTTTTCAGGCAATGAAAAACTGCTTCAATATCATTAGAATACGAAGGTAAATTTCGCCAGGTGGGAAATCGGGCGGTCCCGAAACCAGAAGACCCTGTTCGAGTCCAGATGATAATTTCGCTTTTTTTTTCAAGTTCTTTTGTGAGAAAAACTAATATGATTTACCAAAAAATAAAAACGAGCAAAGCTCGGTTATCGAGGTACATACAAGTTTAAATAATTTATATAATTTATGGTGTTTCTATATAATCTAACATCATATATCCAGCTTATTTTCGGAAATCAATGAAAAATATTTTACAGCAATCAAGCAACAGCTGTTTATTTGGCGGCCATTTTGCTATTTAGCCCGTTAAACAAGGGTCGTAGGTTGTTTAATTTGACAGTTCTTTAAATAACGTTTTTAAGCAGTGAATAGGGATAAATACCGTTTATGAATGAAGATTTTTTTAAATAACTGTTATAAGTATGACTTAACTTTAAATAGCGTTTATGAGTAAGGCCGTAAATGTATTTTTTTGTATATAAATATATCATCCATATCGTGCACCACTTATTTATTGTGTGCTAAATTTAGTTAATAATATGTCGTAATAAATTATTTTTCTTAAAAATAAGTGTTTTTTATTTTATTTTTTTATGTAAGTTATGTTACACTCTCATCAATAATAGCATGTGGTGTATACCTATTATTGATTATGCATTTAGCATTTTTTTTAAATATAGTTTTTTATTCAATCTGTAATGTAACTGTTGGTGTACCAAAATAAATAAAACAAAATCCAAAGGATAACGTAACTAAAATGAATAACAATATTCAAAGAAATGTAACTAACCACCACAATTTCAAAGACGCTCGTTATGTCCAATATTCCAACAAATCGATGATATTAAATTGGAAACATTATGTACAGTCAATTTCTATACAAATAGAGACCAATCGAGGTTCACGAACGGCGAATAACTTCAAGGTGCACATTGAATGCTCGCTGGTATTACCTACTTCGGAAAGCATTTGCATAATATTGAAACGTCAGCGATATGGGTCCTCGAGGCTCATTAACGTAATTGATCGGCTTTCCGCTATTCCGGAATCAATCGCATGTCCCACCATTGATTTGCATTAATTACCGAGTCGAATGTCACATGTCGTTAGTCTCCCCATAAAGCAAATGATTATTTTGATGGACTACGCGTTTGGTTATGATCCTTTGTTGAGTCCCTATCTATTGGGCTTTTAGTATACAGGTCGTTGTTTTGGTCAGCGACGAGCGACTCAGGGTTGATAATACAAATGATACTGGTGCTAAAAAAATATAAAAAAAAATACTTATTTTTTTTTAATAATAAAAATAAAATTTTGAAAATCATGTAATAAGCTAAAGTAAATCATAATACTCAACGGGAGTACGAGGGAGTAAAGGGGTGGGGCGATGGCGGCTTGCGCCTAGCTCTAGTCTGTGCACGTGCCTAGTAACCATACTTTGAGCTAATTTTATTTCAAATTGAATAAGGTATTTCTCAACATATTTACAGTATTTAATGGAATTAAGTCCATTTTTGGGGAATATATATTTTGTACTACCGCTCCTGGGTCGCTTGTCGCCGACCAAAACAACACCCTGTAGAATCTACAGCTATATTGTAAATATACCGGGTGATTTTGAATTTCTTAGCTATTTTTTTTCCCTGGGATCAGAATCACTAATAGAACACATCCATGCAAAAAAAAGAACCTTTTTTTTTCATAATTTTGTCGTAAGAATATCCTAAATACTCCACATTGCTGGATAACGTTAACAAGTAGTTGACCTTGAACTTCAGCTGGTAGACGTCACCAGAACATTGAAATATGCTGCGGAAATACGTGAATACTTTCGTAACGCGCACTAGGTGGAAATTGTGTTTAATACCTACTAAAATTTCACCATATTATTTTTCTATTTTCCATTTACAAAATTAAGTAATACCAGGAATAAACTCTTCATAATGTTGTTTACATTTCGAGTATTTTGATTAATAAAAACTGTCATCGAATAGAATCTGTCATTCATTAAAATCTTCTAAAATAAATTCTATTTTTCATTTTCACTAAGGAGGAAACTTATCTTTCTATCATTATTAACAATACATTAGGCAGCCCGTACACATCATACAATCGCCGGCCGACTTTATGTCGGAAAGAGAAGAAAACTTGATGTCAGCTTTGTAAGCAGAAAACAGGATAGCTTTTTAAAACGTTTGACTTGGTTGATAACCCTTAAACGAACCAATCCTAGAAATAAACTCTAAAATTGCCTATTTCGCTAAAAAGGTCTGATGACAGTCGGTGGATCCAATTTTATAAGAGAATTAATTCTTTCGATTTGAGACATTCAAATGTTCTTCTCATTTGAATTCTTTACTAACAAAGCACTCGTCTTACAAAGCCGCTCTAAAGGCCTCAAATCGGAGTAACAATTGTACTACCGATTGTCTATCGTGTCCTTATACGAAACCTCTCCTCCTTTCTCTTTTAATTTCATACAAAGAATCAAGAAAAAGCATTGCAGCGCGTGCATCTGTTACGGCGTATTTAGGTGTACGTTCAGCTTAATACTTCATGTCAACCTATTTGAAATAATTTATGATTATGAAAAAAAAATTGAGTTGCGCACGCAGGTATTCTCTGGTTACAGGTTGCTAGGGCAACGTTTTAGAAGATCAACAGTCGTTTTTGGGTGATACAAAATATGTTTAAATTTAATTGAATAATTATGGAACTCTCTGGAGTACACTATCAGTTTGATCAATGGAGGGCTTCTGCATCACACACGATGCCGCGCGGCCCCCGCCACTCCACACAACTGTGCGCTCTGTGGTTGCAGATCAGTGGAAGTGTGTTATTTAAAACCAGATAATAAGTTGTCAATAAACTGCAATATTCAGTTCAATGTGATTTTAAATTAGCCTTAAGTTGGCCCTAAAGTTTTAAAGTGTTACAACGATGCAGTTAGAATTATGATAAAATGAGTATGTTTGTAATTGAGTTAATAAAAAAGTGAGTTACTGTATTTTTGTGGCTTCATTTTATAAATTATAAATAAGGGTAAGAATACCTAGAGTTATGTATAGGATATTTAATTTGGATGATGTTCGTGTTTACGCATACATAGGCAGTATCTAACATTCTCGGTTGTTGACAGCTATGTGACATAGCGCATTGGCGCGCGGTAAGACCAACGATTTCGGTAATTTGAGAAAACTTTGGATCGTCATAACTTTATTTTTTTCTTTAAAAATTATATATAAAAATAAAACATTTATTTTTTATTTTTTATTAATGAGTGGACTCCTTTAAAATAGCTAAGTAATTCAAAATCACCCTGTATATTCCCTGTTGTTCTCACTGTTTTGAATTGAAAAAAAAGAACAATAATTTTAAAGTAAATATTATTGATTTAAGTATTGGAAAGTAGAAAAAAACGCTTTAAATTATTTATCTCTGGCTTTGCCGGTGGAGGCTTTGCTCGTGTATACATTCATTATTTCTACCAAGTATTAAGCTCTCCCCTCGATGTAAGCTTTTACATATAAATGTTAACACCACTTTTCAATAATAGGGAGGTACTGTATTTACCCCAAGTTTCGAGTCAAAGACAGGTAAAATATCTTAAGCTGTAATTCCCTGTAGTATCCCACACACAGAGAAGAGAAGTAAGCAAGGAGACAGTTAGAAGTGATTTTCAAATTCTCTTTATTAATGTACATCAAGAATCAAGAAACTTTACGAAGTTTTGTGTTAATTGGTCAGTGAAATATTTTGATGATAAGCTAGAGGATAAAAGAAGATAAAAGAAAGATAAATACTCAAAAATAATGATACTCAGGTAACTATACCCTTAATACATCTCAAAACAAACATCGCAATCAACAGTGAGGCT
>OX596247.1:6468814-6725709 GCA_951394255.1 Polyploca ridens
TTTGCAGGTAGAGAGTTTTATATTGTACGGAAGATGAGGCAGAGATTGTATTATCTTGTTGGCAAGCTTTTCGATGCAGTTTTCATTTCGAATCGATGCGAACAGGTATTTGAAGAATTGGAATATTTCATCGGCTGATTAAAGACCCATCTGAATGTAGCCTTTTGACTGTTAGGATTTTTATATAACACGAAAAATGGTAATCCAAAATAAATAAAGCTGAGCAAAAATCATTTGGCTGATTAACATCACTATATATTTGTATTTTTCTAGAGGTCTGGGCTAGGTTTATTAGATAGAAAGGGATTAGGGATTAATCTAAAAGAAAATTCAAGTATTTATCCAAGAATAGACTAAGTATTAAAGTAGTAAGTTTAATTTGGCTATCTGGTAAAACTTGTGTAAGTTGATTTATATTAAGAAAATACAATTATTTTACCCTTAAATGAGCCTTATTAATTAAGTAACTATGTTGAAAATCAACATAATAATATAAACAACATCCATCAGAAATTCGTAACCACTGATGAGATTTGATGCAACCCCTTATAAATGGAATGTATTGATATTATAATATAATCATCGTTCAGTCAATCAGTTGAGGCAGTAGTCGATAAAGTTATTACATCACAAGTGTCCAATGATCGCCTGGAGTGAGAGGGCAGGCTCGGGCGATGACATGTCATTAGACCTTTACCATCCCTGTTCGACGTATTAAATAATATCTATACCTATAAATCTATGGTAGCAAAGAGAAAACCTATCTTAAAGTTTAATGTTGGATCCTAATTCTTAGAATATATCAAGATAATTTCTGCCACGTTTCATTGGAAAATTAGTTTCCTTTCAAATCGACTTTTTTTTACATAATTCTATAAAATTCTTAGCAATTTATGTAACAAAATTATCATAACGTACTTTTAAAATGCAAACGTAAAATAAAAACAACTGGCAATGAAAATAATGAGAGCTTTATTTTTAATAAGCTCACTTTATTTCTTTACTCAGGTAATATATTCGACAATCAAAATAAATCTTAACACTATGATATATAAAGTAACATTTAAAAAGAAGCTCATATTTTCATGAGTACCGCCCATATTTCATTGTAAAACTGGTGTCAATAAGTGGGTGTCAGTCGAGATCGTGGCCCAGGGTCTTGATGAGCTAGTAACTCGTAAGGCGGACGACCCATCATGTCCGATGACATCCCATTAGCCCAGGAACTGCGCTTGCTAACTTAACTTCACTAATATGTTTCAAAATATACGTATAGTACAGTCTTGCAAGGATATTTTCTAACTAATAGAGCTGTCCTGACTTTGAGTGTATACAATATAGAATGGTTCTAAAGTGCAGTTTTGGAAAGTAAAGACTTTTGTGAAGCTATTTGTATTACTGTAATACCTATGTATTACAGAAATACCAAATTATTACTACATGTCGGCCAGTTGGCGTAGTAGGTTAAGAATCCACCTATTACACAGTAGGTCATGGTTTCGATTCCCACCTAGGACATGCTTTTGTGTCTGTATGTCCTGAGTATGGGTGTAATTATGTATAATAAGTATATATTTCCAAAAAATGTTAATATATACGTAGTATATCAGTTATTTGGTTTCCATAGCACAATATATGCTTAGTTTGGGATCAGTAGCCGTGTGTGAGAAATGTTCCAGTATATTTATTAGTGAATATTTATTTACTAGATTCGAAAAGACATAGTAATGAATACATTTTCAGAAATACACGTTTTAGTTTCTTCTGTGCATGAACATATCTGTATGTAATTTATAATAATTATGTATTTAATTTAATTTAATTGTATTATATGTAATAATTTAAAACAAAATTTATCAAAAAGTCTATGAGTTAGCTTATAATTCAACACAAAACAAAAATAGGGTAAACTATTAAAATTATCAGCTAAACGTAGCATGTCTACTCTTTAGGTACCCAAAGTTTAAATGTAAATATTTAAAGTTAAATAGCACGCATGTTTCACCGTGTGTTAAATCTAGTTATAGGGTGTGTATAGTTGTGTTTTATTATGTACCTAAACCGGACATGATGCTTGGGACTTGTAAATTAATACATCCCTTGTTATGGAGTTACGGAATGTTGTGTGGGTATGTAGAGTTTAAAATAATTATGTAATGCTGGGTTTTTGTGTCCACATTTTTTTATGTTTATCCACCGTTAGTGACGATATGTTTTATAAAGGTATTATGATTTAGAAATTTACAAAAAATAATAATATGAGGATGTTGTTTTATGTTAACAAAGTCATCGAACATAACGGCTTGACCACACCAAACAAGCCAAAAATAATATGAAACTTTGTCCTCTTTGCATTTTGCCCGCGTCACGGGTGACCAATTTAAGTATTAATAAAATGACAAAACGTGACCCAGCCACCGGTCGCCATCCATCACGACCGCACGTCAAGTGGTTGCTGAGCGATTAAAAAAACTGCGCCTAACCAATGTATGCCCTCTCCCACAGATAGGGAAAGTATTTCGGGACACACTCGCCGCGCACCGCGCCGGTAAATGTTCTAGACAAGGGTGAGATTAAATATTAAATTCGCGGTTAGGAATTTCGGGTTGAAAAGTAACGGTGGTGAGCATGCGCAAAGCTGCGCTGATCCCTGGCCGCTTCAAAATCCAGTTAACAGCGTTAAATTCGGACTAAAAACAAAAGGTGAGTAATTTTTTATCAGTTTCGAAATAACACTGACCACATGGAAGCGAGTCGGTAGCGGTTATAATATACGCAACTCGACGTATAAAATTAGGGATTTAAACAAAATTTTGTAGCAAATAACACAAACATGTGACGCTCAAGTTAGTTTAGAAGGCACGTCGTGTGCGAGCGCGATAACGTAACTAATGATTGATATACTCGTAAGTCTCTGTTCAAACTAATGACAGGGCGAAGGGTGTTGACTTTCAAGTTATTAATTAATATTGCTATTATTTAGGCTGAGATGATTACACGTTTCTCGTCACATTGTCGGCGAAGTAAAGTAACAATGTCGGACTATGAAAACAGTTTTGTATCATCGGTGTTTAAATTTTAATTAATAGACCTCTTGAGAATCATCTGCTTATCACCTTTATTAATAAGATATTTTGAACCAATTGGATCTTTTTTTTAATAGACTTCATAAAAAAGGAGATTATCAATTCAACACGTATGTATGTTATTGGAACTGCAAAATATTCACATATGATAATCTATTAGGGCTTCTAAACAAATATACAAAATTTCATAGGTGTATGTATGTATGTACTGTATGTTTGTCCACGCATATCTCCGAAGATATTAATCGGATTGTAACCATTCTTTTTTTATTCGGTTACATTTACTTCAACATAGGCAATAGTGCAAGTTTCATCGTAATCGGTTCAGTAGTTTTCAAGATATGAACAACTATGTGTGACAGTCTGGCTTATTGATACGAGCTACGTGTGTGGTGTCAAAGGAAAAACATCTCAAAACCTTGGTCAAATTGTGCATTTAAGAAAAACTAAAAATGACGAAATAAAAAATCATAAATCAAAATCAGGATTATTTCATACTTTTTAGTGTATTTTGAAGTCGTTTTTTTTTAATTAATTTTTATTTGATAAAAAAATTAAACTGTTTACAAAAAAGCCTTCATATTTAAAATGTTTGTATGTTTCTGTACCATGTAATGTCGCTGAATTTCTAGCTGCGAGTCTTGTGCTTGTATACAATACACGAACAAACTTTTAATTTCTCCAAAGTATTTGTCATAAAAGTGAACCGTTCCCTACGTATATGGGGAAAGTAGGTACTTAAGTAATTGTTTTTAAGAAGTATGTTTGATATTTCTATAATATATGTGAAGAAGGCGCGTTATGAGACAATCTCAACCTGATTAAATGCAATTTCTTTACAAAGTATGCTTCGTCGTTAAAGGTGGAACATTTGCTCTCTGCGCCTTAAAATTTTGTAACGATTGTAAATGGGCACATTTCTTTGGGTACATCATTTAAGAAATAGGACAAAGTTACAATGGCGTCAAGCCACAGCTTTACCACTCACGCTATTCCAAAACTTGCTTAGCGTGCTATACACTTTGTTTCCTTTGCAAATCCGGTGGATAACGGTTGGCAAACTAAATAAGTACATTGTTAAGGCTCTTTGCGATAAAAGAAGAAAAAAATAAACTGTTTTAGGGCGGGCCTTATACGTTTTTTGCGTTTTGCTAACCCGTTACTGTGGGCGTGACCTACTCGCTTGTTTCACGAAAAATACCTACTTTATTTTATAGTATAATAGAAAAACTCAATTTGGAAGCCAGTAGTAATAAAACAATACTTTTGAAGATCGCTAATTAATATTATTTAAACCATATTGCTCGCTGTGAAGATCACACGAGTGCATCTAAAATTTAAATCTTACTTGAATCATAGAGAATATTTATAAAGATGTAGCTTGAGTTCAAGTTTGAATATCACGGACAGGGGACGATATAGATACTTTGCACAAATCGGTACGATTACATGGAACCCAATGTGATCGCTGATCCACCTGCCCCACGTTATTATTATTGGCCATACCTACTTATTCGTCGGGTGTGCTTTTGATACACATCGAGGAAGGTGAACGGATCGTTCTACATTGAATTCTATATTCTTCAATATGATAATGGTTCAGAGGATTTTCACTTAGCATGGATAGGACACTGTTGTACATACATGATGATATTGTTATTTTAAAGGATTTTTCATATAATGGTTATTACTTGAGCTGAAGTTTGCAATGTGTTCTGTTATTTGTTCATATATTTAGTAGGTAATTGAACAGCATATTCAAGAAATTATTTTTAATAATAAAATAAGGTCAAATAAATGGTAACATAAATTAAATTTTGATTTATGTTAAAGTCATTTGACTTACCGAAGTAACACATCGATGGAGATAATTCAACTATATACATATTATACGTGCTTATAAATAAATATCAGTAGCATTAATTTACCCATGACTTACTTTACTGTTATGGTACTTATTATACTGTCGAATACTAAAATTCATAGGTAAGTAGGTACTCATTCCAATTGTGATTTAGCAAAAATAAATAACAAAGATTAATCCTAAGTCCTAACTAATATTATAAATGTGAAAGTGCGTTTGTTTGTTACGCCTTCACGCCATAACTACTCAACGGATCACGATGAAATTTGGCACGCAGATAGCCTATGGTATGGAGAAGGACATATGCTACTTTTTATACCGGGAACACGAGTGAAACCGCGGGGGACAGCTAGTTAAAAATAAGTCTTTATTAATGGCCCTTTTATAACACAAGTACGGTAATGATGATGAGGGTCTGAGGAGTGATGGAACTGATGTGGCAAGTGACTTACGGTCGGTACAAAGCTCATAACTAGCGTCCAGCGGCGCATAAGTCCCGTGACCGCAGAGTGAAGCGCTGCAGCCGGCGCTTACATCATTCACAGCTTTGTATTTAACATGAGCTACCCATTCTCATAAAACAAGTGAATTAATAATAAACCAACACCTGCATTTATCATGAATGTAGCGAAAAATTATATTAATTACTCGTGTTTGGGATCTATTGCGCTTATGGAGAACTAGTTGCAGTTTTCTAGACATTGACTAAAAATTAAGTAAAAAATAGAGATGGAAATAATAGGTATCCCACCAAAAACATTTTTATGTAAAATGTTGCCGCCAAGACATATGGCTCGTACTGTCAAAAAGTTATCAGATCTCATGTAGAGCCAAGCTTATAACACTACATACACTTACTCTATAAGCCCTAACTTCACAAACTCTACACACCGTAGTCAAAATATGTGGCTTGGCCGTTTCGCTACCGTCACATGGGAGTGAGGTGAAAAATGTATTCACTGTTCATAACTTTTTTGTTATCATCGTTCGTTTGTGATCATCAGTGAGTCAGTGACGAAATCGGGGTTTTTTAGATATCAATAAAATCTAAAGTATAAGAGCTATGTTATTGAAACTTAATATATTTAATAAGTTCACTATTGACATCATATCCTGAGAATTTTGTTTATCTGGTATAATCCAAACCCAAGTTATGAGGGTTCAAAAAAACGACGAAGCGCTTCGAGAAAAGGTAGGTAGTGCCCTTTCGCTTCGCTTGGCTGTCTTGGCGGGGGGCACTTCCGTGCCCCCAGATATTTAACGATTGGATACTCACGTATCCATAACGTAACGTAAGATAATGATGATAAATTGAAAATCGTAAACAGATTTCGTTACAAGCTTATGTGTGTGTAGATCACCTATCACGTGAAGCTCTATCACATAAAAGTCTACAATTTCATTAAATTCCCCCTAAATAGTTATAAAGAACTTTGTTATTTGGCTGTCAGTCAGCTTTTAAAAGCCCGACAACAAAGTTAAAACGAAGTAATTAAAAAAGAAAACACAAAATACTTACAAAGTCGGAAGCTCGGCTCTCTTCACTTAAATTACTTGCGATTACACCGACAAAACGTTTTAATGAAACACGTTAAATCGAGCCAAGTGGGCCCGCCACGCCATGCCGCCCGCGCCCGCGCCCGCGCCACGCTACGCCGCCACATTCGCCCCACGCCGCCACGTCTGCCATAGTTCGGCAACTTTGCCACTTACTGCGGTAGGTGGCGGGTAGTTTTTCCTCAAATATCTTAGCCGTAAGGAGTGTTGGAACTACTTCTGCAAGTCCATTAAACAGTATAAACTCATGCCGCGGTGATTACAAATGCCGCTGATTTTGGCGACCGTTTCAGGGCTGATTAAAGATTTTTAATAGAAATCACCTTTCATAAACTTTGATTATGTTAATTACCGAGTGAGTGGCAGTAGTTAATGTGCTTGTCGCTTTTTGATGGGTTAACAATATTCTGTCAAAAGTTTTCATCAACCCTTAAATATTTAGGTACCTACGTATTAGCTGTGGTGTTCAGTATACCCAGTACCTCAAAAGTCTTATCATGTATCTGAAATGAGTATCCATAAAAATTAAAAGTATATAATAGATAGGTAGATATTATTTCATGGCGAGCAAAGCAAGTCAGCGGAGTTCCATATAAATATGTAAGCGAAGGAAACGGCAACGTCTGCGTTCCGCCGCGTCGCTGCGGAAACCGCGTCAATTAACTTGGCCGCGATGACATATTAGCCTTTGTTCCCCGACTTCCCCAGCTTCCCCGACAGCCCCCGCTTCTCCATACTACCCACCGGTAGTTACTTGCAAGAAACTCCGTTGCGTAGGTATTACAGATAACATAAGTTACAGTTTGGTACAGTGCGTGATTTTCATTGTCGCATGGTAAATTAATTTTATACTTGGCTGCTGGCTGTATTTCTTAGAATTATAGACGCTGTTTAAATAAGATTACCATAAATATAGAATGAAACGTTCTGGAAAGGATTTTAACTATGATAAGTATAATTCTTATTAGAATTTATATTAGAAATTACGTCGAGCCAAAATTTATATTAAAACGTAATCCATTCGTGTTTCAATCCATAAAGTACTTCAAATATGAACTCTGCCCTAAGCAGAAATATACCAAATTTTATTTACTAACGTTATTAAATACGTATTACCAAAACATAAAATATTTAAAGGTACAGGTTCACTTAAAGGGAAGTGGTGATCGTTGCCCGTAGACATCCGCAACCTCTGCCGGGTTGCTGATGCGTTGCCGACCTTTTGAAGGGACTGGCGCTTTTCCACATAGCCGGAATACATTAACGCGATGCCAGAGGTATTATGCGATGATATTTGGCGGTAGACTCAAAAAGGGATGGCCGCAAACGAAGCAGATCTTTAATCGGAATACACAACTTTTGTACGCATATGCAAAATTAAATGGAATTGAAAATTGTTTACAGGAAGATAACATTTCGCGATTCTACATCTACATAATGCAATTTTAAATATTTAAATTCCTCTGAACATTACTATTTTTCAAAATTCGAATGAAATAATTTCCGAACTTGTGCGCTAGGATTTCATAAATATAATTTTACTAAGATAATGACACCAGCGTTAAAAATATCCATAACCCAGCTTACTTCCAATAAAACGGATATCCATACTACTATAATAAAGCGGAAGAGTTTTTTTGTTTGTTTATTTGTTTGTTTATTTAAACGGGCTAATCTCTGGAACTACCAGTCGGATTCGAAAAATTCTTTCACTAATAGGAAGCTAATTTATCCCCAAATATTATACTACTTTAGCACGGGAACGCAGGTGAAACCACGCGAGACAGCTAGTACAATATATAATTATTATTTTATTATGATGTTTGCTTTATGAAACTGGGCCCAGATGAGAGTTTTAAAAGAGCAAAATTTTAATATCAGTTGGATCATCCGGCAGATGGTAGGCAATTAAATACCGTGAATCAGTCCAAAATTAAATAGATCCGCTGTGATAATATAAAGTTTAGTGATTGTCAATGTCAAACAGAGAAGATGAAAAAAGTTTTTTCTTCCAATTCCATTTTCTTTCACGATTCCTCTTTCAGTCTCTAAAAGTTTTCAAAATAAGAGGTTTTCAAGAGAGTCTCAATTATCGATAAAGACGATATTAAAAATTCGTTTGTTTTGTTCTTAACTTGCGCTTGGGAAACGGTGTCCCCTTTTTTCCATTGTTTGCATAAGAAGGGAAAGCAGAGGCGGCGGCAAACGATAATCAAAAATTTGAATTTCGCCCCCGCAAGTAAGTACTGACAAAATCATCCGATTTTTTGCGTCGTTTATCATTACAATTAATTAGGCGAAGGAAAACTCTTTGTTTTGAAAAGATTGTTTATGTCAGCAAAAAGTTCGGCAACAATATTTTTTAAGTTTATTTTCCCGGAAATCGTAGTACGGATCTCATTAGGATAATTTATATCGAGCACCCGACGTTATCACTGAAGGATCTATACAGAATGTCAGAATTTACATACATAGTTGCCCCGTTTGGTAGTATTGTGATGAAGGAACATGGTCTAAATTTATTCGTGAGCATTACAGTGTAACATGTACGAGGCAGTGCTCCCTTAATGTATTCATGTAATTCGCATAGCCGGCATCCCCTTTGACCGGCCACGCAACACCGCACTGGCTGCCCGGATAGAGTAATATAACGTGATGTTTTAAAACCATCCATCACGTTTAATGTCCATATAAAAAGAAGGAGCTAGCGTGCCGACTCTTTCCGCGGATTTTCTGATTTGCGGATGTTACAATTTCAAAATATGTATTAGGGTATTGTATATGTAAAACTATTACATATTTTTGCCTTTAAATAAGCAATGTTTTTCTTAGAAGGGAACCCACTTGTTGCAAGACGTGTTCCCCTGTTCTGTACGCTTTATAAATGTTAATACGAAACGAGTCCATCGACTTTCTCATTTTCACCTCACGAAAGTCTCTCGCGTACGTTTAGAGCTGCTGAAATTATCAATTGACTGCACTCTAGTATTCAACAGTGCAAATACAAAAGCAAGAGCTTCCTAGTCTGAGCTAGGTCAAATAAAACCTCAAGTATCAGCTACTTGAATGTAAAAACGTTGCGATGCGGCCGAGCGAGCTAGCGGCGAGGCTGACGCCAATTTACATTAAATGCGGCTTGCACCCACCAATGATAACTTACACTTGCGGATGCTCCATGTTACTCACTGTGCTACTCAAACCTTTGTGTTTTGTGATGAGGAAAATATTTTGAATTCAAAGTTATTCTTCATGAAATGTAGGTTAACCAAAAAACTGGGATATTTTAATTTGTCTTGAGTGTAGAAAGATTCCATTTAAATATAAAAGTTCAAGTCCATAGATATTTTCCGATAATTTCAATAGCCTCGTCTTCCAATTTTCTACTCTCTGCATCCAACTACGACCTGAAATGTTTCAAAGTCCCCTTAAAATATCTAATCTTTAAATCTGTCAATACATTCTCTGAAATATACTAACCGCATGAAAAGTACTTTTAAAGATCGGGTCCCTTGTCATTATAAATATGCATTAGCGGCGGTAACCATATATACTATCATATGGACAATTTGTCCCCTGGTCAACCATCTGATAAAATAAAAATAATATCTAAAATATTTCCTAAAATTTTACTAATCTTAGTTCCTGCCAATATCATAAATGCGAAAGCTTGGACACATTAAAATAGGTGTCATGTTTTTAAGAAAACTTTACCTCGGCGAACCTACATTAAACGCATGTGCGTTCACCATTATTTTACTACCTGCTAATAATAAATATATTTGACTAAAAGGAAACCGTGAGGCTAACTATCTAACATGTCCTTAACCTTCTCTATCTTTACATGCTTATATGATGATATTGCTTTAAAAATTCCGTCGCTGAATTCAAAATTATATATTTTATGCGGTTTTGACGGATCGCTTTGAGCCTTTGCAATATCGTAGTGTAGATGGAATAAAAGTGTTCCTTTTAAGCACTATTATCATATTAGTATAAAATGATGATAAATTTTCCCCTTCTTTGTACTCATCCGTACTTATCTTTCTATGTAAAGCGTAATAAGATACTGAATATGGTGATGAAGTGATGATAGCTCAATGGTAGCTACGTAGAATGGCGTAACGAAGGTAAAGCTTTGCTAATATCGTAAGGAAACCAGTACGGTGGTAGGATACTTTGTAGTACCCGCCTGGCTGGCTACCATCCTCAAATAGAGCATCTATCGATAAGCACTTACAGATATGTTTAAGCAGTTGCGCTTGCCTTCTAGAATTTGTGAAATTTCGGCAACACATCATCATCATTATTATCTGCCTGCCCTGTTACCACTTACTTTATTTACCATCAAGTACCCTGTACCCTATCACCTGTACATTTGTCAGCCTTATAACATATTAAAAAAAATACAAGTACTAAAGGGGAAGAGTACTCAGATTATACACTCTGTACTCTATTAATTGAACTATTGATCGATTATTTATTGAACTTTATCATTAGTACATTATGATACAAGTGTGCTATGTTAGTCGTAATGACTAACATAGCACACTTGTATTAGATTAAAGCCGAGAGTGTAATGATCAATGCACACGCGTTTCATATGGCGATTTTCAACACACTTGCGAGGAAAAAACAGATTTCTATTTGTTTAAGTTGACATTGTTGACATCGATCCAAATATTTATGGAAAACGGCGTACAGGTTTATTTTTCCGCCGCTCCAGTGATGAGTGCGCAGGTGGAAGCAAGGGTGCGAACAAAATCGACATACAGCCTTTATTACAAATATGATAAAGTTCATATTTTCGAATTTATAAAAGAACTTATTGCTTCGTCTACATACATATAACTTGCAGTGCTACAAACATAATCGGGATTAAGAATAAAATACGAGTGCGGTAATGTAGAGTAAAAAGCACTAATGTGTAATAAGCTGAATTATGATGAACCTAAATTCTAATTTTTGTATTCATAATTAGAATTTTACGATATGACTTCAGATAAAATAAGTTACAGAATATAAGTAAGCACATAAGCACTAAAATATATTTCAAACTACGTTTCGAATAGGTGTGATATATGACTTTTAAAGCACTTAAATACCTGCAATTCCATACGCTCAAAGTCATAGCTTCTGCAGTGCAGCGGTTAAATACGATTAGAATTGAATCCATAACAGTTTCATAAGTTTTCTTAATCTTTTTATGCTCTCAAAATGTTCGAGTGTTCCTGTGTGCGGACTAACTTCACTGAGATTTTCGTTATTATTCTCTTGGGTACGACTCTTATACGTCTAATTAGCGTTTGTGGTTTATTTTATGGTATGTTACATTCTATAATTTTTGGAAATGAATTTTTATTATTTTTACTTTGAAGTGTAGGTATTATTTATTATGGTGTTTACCCTGATTAAATTATTATTAATATTGTTTAATGTTGGTACCCATCAATATCAATCTACAACTCATTTATTTATTTTTAAAGCCCCAGTGCTTCTGTGGTTAGGATTCAACAGGTATTGCTTATCTTAAATTAAGAAAAAAATTGTCTTAGGCTAAATTACCCCTAAAAATATAGACAAATTAGACAAGACAATTAATTTAGGATCTGATAGCCGTATCTGAACATCTGATCTATATATGTTGCAAGTTTCATCTAAATCCGCTTAGCCGCTTGATTGGACATATGTCCTTACATCCAAACTTTCACATTTATATTGGTGAGACAAGATAAGATAAAAGGAGGTATCGTAATTTTGTATAATATACAGGTCGTTGTTTTGGTCAGCGACGAGCGACTCAGGGTCGATAATACAAATGATACTGGTGCTAAAAAAAATATAAAAAAAATTCTAATTTTTTTTTAATAATAAAAATAAAAAAAAAAAAAATTGAAAATCATGTAATAAGCTAAAGTGTAGACATAATACTCAACGGGAGTACGAGGGAGTAAAGGGGTGTGGCGATGGCGGCTTGCGCCTAGCTCTAGTCTGTGCACGTGCCTAGTAACCATACTTTGCGGTAATTTTATTTCAAATTTAATAAGTTATTCTCAACATATTTACAGTATTTAATGGAATTAAGTCCATTTTTGGGGAATATATATTTTGTACTACCACTCCTGGGTCGCTTGTCGCCGACCAAAACAACAGCCTGTAAAATATAATATTATTTTCACGATATTTTTTTATTTTATCTCATTCCTTTAGTAAATAAACACAGGTACCTGCAGAGGAAGGGGAACGAGGAAAAGGGCTAAATACGTTGTTATGCGATTCAATCACAGGACTATCTAGGATACGGACGGCCTCGAGATCACAGCCCGCATACTAAATTATTAGCCCTTAGTTATTTATGCATCGTGAGCCAACATCTTAATAGCGAGCGAGAGTTATGTCCAGCCTAAAATAATATTTTGTGTAAATGTTTGAAAATAAACAAGCGGCGTTCAGGCGGTATGCTTTACAGTCACAATATGTCGTAACTTTGCAGTCCTACCGTGCCGTTTTGTGGCGATTTAACGTCCAAACGGGTTTATTATAAAGGTTTAATTTTCAATTTACGTCTACCCGCAGCGTGATGAAATATTATCAAAAGCTTACCTTTGGATGTGCTCTTCTGGGAAAGGCCACTTTGGGGTCAATCTGAAACAGAAAACATTATTTGAACAGCGGTAATGTGAAGTTTAATTTCAAGAGCGGAGCGATTTTGGCTCATGACTTCGTGAATGTAAAAAAATCACTCGGACGCCTCCGGCCCCAACTAATCATGGACCGCACGTCCGCCTGGGAAGCGGGTACGATAAATTCGCATCGCCTCTATGGCTGCAATGTCCAGACCTAAAATCCCGACTGCAAAAAACCATCGGACTGAAAATCCTGCGCCGTGGTCCTGTCACTCGATTTCGCCTCTCGTCTTTTTCATGTAACCGAGCGCCACTATTTCATACGTGGCACTGTTTAAGCCCTCAGATTTTCTCCCGGCAGCGAGCGGTCGCTCCTGGTCTTTTTGCTCGTATCTCGACGCGCCGTTGACCGCTATAAACGCAAAATATAAACCCAAAGAAGCTACCTTTGACATTTTAGAAGGTAAAACGTTTCATTTCCACTCGTGCTAACCGTTTTGTCGAACGTTCACATTCTGCGGAAATGCTTCGAGATTTTTTGGTGTAAAATTACTACTTATTAAAATATGAACATTATAATATACTCTCTATGTCCTCTTTTCTCAAGTTCCATATTTTTGCAAAGTGCAATAATTGGATTTTTACAATTATAGCTGGCACTTGAATGAATAGTAGGGTTTCCGCAGAACCCACCACTAATAAATGGCTTGGAGCACATTCGTTTGTTAGTTTAGGATCCCTTTCACCCCATAAAATAACAACACTATTATTTGTTTATCGAAATAGGTTATGTTCTATGACCTCGAATAAAATAAGATAGTAAAACCTGTTCTATTTTCATAATAATTTTGTTGCTAATTTTATAATAATATAGAGAAATTTGGAGAGTTATAAAAATAAACACCTGTTTTAAATAAATATACGACACAATAAATGAGGGAGCCGTAGGCATCCACGTCCGCGTAATTACGAAGCAAAAGCGTGAGAGAATAATTTAAAAGATTTCGCCCAAGAGGACTGCATTATTACAATATCAGGGAAAACGGCTTTACAGCATCATTCATACATTCTTAATTATTTAATTATCTTTTGAGTGCCACGGTACACCGCGGCTGCAGAAATCCTGTATAATTTGATTAAATTGGATTTTCCCAAGAGAAAATTATTTTTTACTACGTAATAATTAAATTCTATTAAAGATATAATTTAAGATAAAATTGTAAGGACATTAGAGAACAGTACATATTATGAAAAATGTGTTATTGATGGGAGCATTTAACCGCCCCACGCAAACAATTTTGTAAATGTTGTAAAATGACCACGAAAGTATACAGAACAAGCAGAAAAATCATAAAATCCCAGATGGTGGCGCTAAAGCGATTAAGCGGGTCGATGATAAATTTTAACGAGTTATTTTAATGGAGGCGATCGCAGTCAGTGGCTAGCCAGCAGCCTGCGTCGATAGAAAAATAAAACCAAACTCTCCAAAAGACCGTTAAATACATTACTCAGTGTTATTATTTCTTTCAATGTAAATTGTTTCTTTAAGTTTTAATGTAAAAACTTGAAATATTATCAAGTTAGGTTCTTCAACCAATTCAACAAATAAAATCGATTATTTTAATGGACATTACAACTATTTAATAGTACTAAATTATATGTTATCCTAAGTCATAAATACTTCTCAGCAAAATGACTGCTAAGTATCGATACAAATATGACGTTTTGATATGGAGCCATTTGCGTGATTACAATCGAAATCGTGGCGAACCCTCCCAACCTCCCCCTTCCTACAACTTCCCTTACGATAAAGATTGACATCGCAGCTTTTAAATTTCGAATTATCCTAACTCCAACGCCACGAAACAATATAAACTGTGCTACAATTCGTGCGCGGTAGAACACAAATTCGTTTAATGGGGCGATGAATTTTAGCGTGTCATCGCAAGAAAAGATTGTAGGCGAAAGCACATTAGTGGGATATCACTACTGGTTGGAAAAGAGCATGTTCGCTTTATGTACTCGGCGCGATGGCACCGACGTAAAGTCGATTACGTTAAATTTTATATTAAGCAAACAGTCAATATCGATGTCTCGTATGGTTTCAAAAGGCACGCCCGTGTCGTTGTCGTGTGCTGCAATGAAGCGGTAGTTTATGTTTGCTCGGCTAATGTCGACTTTATCTCGTGTTTAGGTAGTGCACCTATTTTATAATGGATTAACCAATTTGTAAGAAAATTGCAAAAGAGTCTCGGTACATTGTAAACAAATCTTGTTTTATTGATTCTATGCCTTTTAGTTACATCCGCTGTTGACTTGATTGAGCATTGAACGTATCATAACTTAACTAGCCACATTAGTATTTAACTTCACACGCTAATTAATATTCTCAAGTATGAAGACAACCTGAAGGAAAATTTCACTGAAATGAATTAAAGATAATGTTGTTGTTGGAGTTCCGATAATTAATAAGTGTGACACGTAGCCTAAGTTAAAGTACAAGAAAGTTTAATGACGTGCACTGAGTGCAAGCGGTAACTGAATTTATTTACGTGCAGACGACACGTAAGTGTCGCTCGGGGCGGCAACGTTAAGTGGGGACCGCATCATTTGCTGTTCAGTCAGCAACGCGCACTCTAACTCCTTCTAATTGGAACGAATTTGGCTGCAGGTGCAACACTCGAGTTGGCTCAAGATTAGGGGCGAGCTATTGCGAGTATATTCCAGGCCGTTCCCCCTGAAATATTCGATGTGCAACGCGCGACTTGCGGCTCGCAGCTCCACTCGCGTCGTCATCCACGTGCGCTCACACTAACTTGAATTAAATTAAGAACAATATTTACCCTCCCAGCCGAGATAAATGATATTGCACACTTAAGCCAGAGTTAATGTTTAGTGACGACTTATGTACCCACATTCTTAGCATAAGGTAGAGAAAATGCTATTGCAAGAAAGCGACGGCTTCATATATGCTCCACGAAACAGAAAGAGAGGGTGGCACTCGAGCACCTCTACAAGAAAGACTTAACGAGGCGCGCTCCGCTGTAGACAAATAGTGGGATGACAATGTAACGTAGCTTCCTTTTAATTGATACTGTTTTAACTCGTTTTGAACAAAAATGCAAACGAGTAGTTACAAGATCGGGAAATACTTGACACAGATTGTTTATAAAGTGGGGTTTGTTTTAACGCTCGGTGAGACAAGCAGTAGGTAATGAACGTGGCTAGGGAGGCTCGACAAATGTCATTACTGGGGCACGCATAAATATGCAAGGCAGGTAACGCACATTTTCAAGCGACGTCGCAAGAATTTTATCGCTCGTTTAATTCTGTGAGAAAAAAATGGGATTCTTTTGGGTGTAACATGAGATAAGCGGCCGCGTGGGAACCGCCACACTGGCCTCCACCTCGCACCTAAGTGCAGCCGAAATATATTTTATCCACTTTGTCAGATATTACTTTCTCTTAAATACTGGCGTCGAAATCGTAAACGGTGGAAGAGAAGAGACGTAATCTTATCCATCAGAGGAGCCTTATTCGTTAGGCGCTAATGTGGGTGCTTTGTGTAGTTAGACGCAGGCCTATTAACGTGTGTTTTATTCATCGCCCTTTTCCTTCACTGTATGTTACACGTCCGCTACAATTGCCAGGGACCTTAACGACACAGTTCTATTTTCTTAATGCCCTTGTTAATTTCGTTTACATTTGTTTAAGTGTTACACTCGTTCATTACTTTCGCTTTTAGACGCAGCTTTCACTCTTTTCATGTTAATTTTATTGAGATTAATATTACTGACCCATTAGTAATTCCTATTGGTATTTTTTAATTACATCAACATTTTCTTGTCTAAAAACACAATATGTCAAAGATAAAGAGAAGATACTGTTTTTATTTGAATCTTCATTTTAAATCTCCCATAAATTTTAAACAATTAAGTATATGTTATATTTAATTAAGCTTAAAATAATGTATTCCTAAATCTATTGAATATCTTCACAATTGAGAGGATAAAGGTGCAAAGTTTAAGCTTATCTAGCGCTCCAGGTCAGCACAAAAGCTGGGAGCAGCGGTGTTAGCACAATGTGGCTGGTGGTCTCGTGAGACAAAGATTACGCACTGTCCGCTCCCCAACGTCCGACTTTGTACCTAAACCGTTGATAGCTGACGGTTTAACTAGATATACTTATGGTTTATTATGGCATGGCTTAAATTTTTCATGAAATTATGCTTAACCGGCAATTTGATATAATACTATTTGTGAGCCCAACTTCTGAATAATAATATTAATAAAAGATATATGGAAACAATGTAGAGTTATAGTTGATATCAATAAATTTACCAGATGATATTTAAATATAGAAAAAAATGTTAGAATAAGTATAAAGTTAAGTTATTACATTAATACAACCATTACTAATGACTCGTTCGTAGAGCGCTACGAAAAAATCATTTGAGATAAAACCATATTGCAAATCGTATAGGGCAATAACCATCATCAATACAAGCAATGAAATATGCGGCACCGTTTCCAACTGTAGAGAACATGTTCAGCAAACAATCCTGTAATCCTGTTTCGTACACTGATTGATCAATGACCTATCTAGTGTCTAAACAATCTACGTTCAGTCGCACCGACAGACATCCGGCGCAGATATTTGCAGTCAAAACAGACTTAGGGCGCTCGGTGGTGCACTCTGCGCATGTCACTCCATTTCTGTATTATTTATTAACTCCAACGAGCTTCCGATGTTATTTTATTCCATTGTGCAACTGTATCTACGCCGGTTCCTGATGTCCGAGTCCGGGAAGTTTGCTACGAACTGACACGACTGGGGGAAACTTTTCGTGCATAGAATGAATGCCTGTCAGCCAAACGTAAACATGCAGGCAAAATACTTGGTATATTATTTAGTTGGCGAATTGTGGTTAGCGGTTGCCACGGCAGGTTATTTGCTACGTCGCCAAAATGCGTCGATACATTTTTACATACTTAATTTATTTTTATTTTCCTACATCTATGAATGAATTAATTAATTTATAGTATGAACATTATAGTAGCAAAATCTAATCGAAAGTACAAATGAATAATCCAAAGCGTCATTATATTACTTATAAACATAAAATATATGAAAGTTTCACCTGTGTATAACATTTCTATATTAGGTACATTTATTTTCTACGATAAAATACAAAGAATACCAAGTAGGTAATACATGTGTGCACAAATCAGTCAGAGCTTGAGACCGGAGCGAGCGTAGGTAATGCTGGCGAAGTCGGCAATGTTATTTGGCGAGCCGGTGCAAGTAAAGGACTCTATATTAAGCATTCCTGTCCCCCCAATCTCTCCAGGTGGGCGCGGGCGGGACATGAACTCTACTTCAACTTATTATTTCGGGGCCGCATGCGACGCGTTGTTTTTCTCTTACCCGTGCCTCTAATATACATTTACATATGTATCATACACTTAATCCTTTTATTAAATTCTCTCAACCTTTTTTCTTCCAAAAATATTTCCTTCTTTTTCACCGCTATGTATTAAAATTTTAAAAGCCACCTAGTATTCTATGCGGCACTGCCTACGACCAGCTGTTATCTAGGACTTAATAAAGCGGTCGTTTTTAAAACGGCTTTAAGCCGTGCATCATTAAAGAACTCGTTATTACGCTAATTGTTGCCGCAATCTGGCCTGGACGTGATATTAAAGCGACATCAAAAATGTATGTACACTATTTAAAGATATCCATTTCGCGGTAGTCGCGTGCAGGGGATTTAGTGAAGCGACTGGCCCTGTGCCCATTAAAACAGATTACGAATAATAAAAAAAACACCGAGCTCTTGGCGTTATGAGTTAATTTTGTAAGAATAACGCGAGTGTCGGTTAGCGTTTCCCTTTATTTGGTGTTCCGGCCGCTCTGTTTGTTTAAACGGGTAATCCAGCGCAAAAACAAGTCGAGTCTACATTATGTAGTGGTAGAACACAAATGTGTGTTCCCAATGTTGTCGGAACGTAATCGTCGGACGATAAAAATCACTTAGCGCACAGAATAACCGCTGTAGACGTTGCCACTAACCGCTAACTACTCCGAATGTAACATAACAAGAGTGTTTACGTGGAACGAGACGTGTAATATTTGAAAATTAACTTTCTCTTGAATATGCTAATACCTTGAGTCGAGTAAGTACTTCGCGAGAAGTACTAATTATTGCTTACTTATTCAAAAACTATGATGTTACCTTTTACGAACTTTATTTACTTGCTGATATTTATTTCAAATTGGCGTTTTTACCTAAAATAACACTAATATAGAGAAAACGGTTATCACATTTTCCCTACAGTCAGAGTAGGTACCTATGTCTTTAAGTCGCATTTATGTGTCAATTATGCACAATAAATTGGGTCCAGTTGTCCATCACATTAACGTATTGTATTTGATCCTGGAATCTAAGGTGTCTATATAAAAAAAATATAAACATATACACCCTTATTCATAATCACTTTTTAACTAAATCAGTGTAATAGTGTGCCCCGTCTCACTCTTTCGATCACCAAATGTTACCTGTCAGATATAGACTTCGGAATTTAAGCTAATCAACGTTTGATAACTTTATTATGAATAGGGGGGTTAGTTGTATCAAATCGTAAAATATAATGCATTTCTATATTAATGTTGTTCAAAAGAGCTTAATAACTTATGTATAAAAAATACAACTTACTCTAGAAACAAACCCTTCATACTTCATTTATAAAATTCACTCACACGTACAGCGAAACGCGTACTCTCCATTTTTTAAAGGTGTCGATAAGAAAAGAAAAAACACATCCGCGATGCAAGCGCAAAACGTGTTTACAAGTTATGCAATAATTCAAATAACGTACTACAGCAAATTTATGCTGGTGCACGGTAACATACTTCAATGGCTGCATTGGAAAGCATTTTATTTCCACGGACGACGCGGACTATGACTAGTATGGCCGCGTATTTTCGAATTCAACCAGAGAGCGGCGAACGTGTTAGATGGCAATATGAATTTATGATCATGGCGAATTAAATGCGTTTAAAAGCGAACGTGATTCGGCGGAATACGCATCGGAATTTAATTAAGCAATTTTTACACTTGACTGGCCGGTGCAGATTATGCCGCGCGTCGGTTACCTACTTGTGTTACGCACGGCAGCGACGCAATGTCGCGCTTTGCACCAATTTACTCCTGCAAATTACGTTTACGCTTATTCGTATACAATGAAAATGTCTCTTTTGAATCATTAATAATTATGTCATTTAAATT
This sequence comes from Polyploca ridens, assembly GCA_951394255.1. Classification (NCBI taxonomy): domain Eukaryota; kingdom Metazoa; phylum Arthropoda; class Insecta; order Lepidoptera; family Drepanidae; genus Polyploca; species Polyploca ridens. The sequence goes on from OX596247.1 coordinate 6,489,233, forward strand.
AAGTTTGTGCCTCTCATTAATTTAGCTCATCTCCTGGCTGTTGCTGAATGGGACGTTATCGGACAATTACACCTTTAGATTGAGTACATGGCTCTGTTTGGGAGTATCAAGTAATATTCCAGATCAGTTCCACGTTGATAGGTCGCCGTGGCCTATGGGCAGGCCCTAGGCTTGGGACACCAGATGCGACTTCACACTCGAGCCTTCCCAGTTTTCAGGAACGTTTGTAGCCGCCGACACCGCCACTGCTCAACGCTAGTGTAGAGCCGTAAGTATTTTGACAGAATTAACATTTTTATATGGCTTTGCGATATAGAAAAAAAATATTATTATGTATTTAAGAAATGCATAATAATATTATAATTAAAATTAGGTCATTACAATATGAATAAGCTATCAGTAACCAATAAAAAAAATACACAATTGAATATTTATTTTGTTATTAAAAACCGGAATATTGCAGATAATAATTATATTTTCTTTCATGCGATAAAAAAATATTTTTATAATAATGTATGTTCACCCCGAAAGTTAAGTTAAGGAATCAAAATCATCGAAACACCACAATAAAAATAAAATCTTAATTAAATTTTGCGCTGTCTCATCTAGCGCACGAGACGAAATTTAAGTCATCTCAGTGAGGCAGGGCTCCATGCAGATCCGGCCGTGACAAAAGAGAGCCTGAGGGACCTTTAGCGGGAAGAGAAATTTTTAATTGGCCTCTATATAAAATCTCATAATTTGTTTTTCACAGCGCAATTCGTACTATATTTTTTTTACCGTGATAAACAAGGTAATAATAAGATAATAAGACAATGAATGATAATAAAATATGCGAAAAAGACAGTCATCAGAAAAAAAAAAACAAACCTTTTCCCATAGTCGTAGCGACTTGATAGGCCCTAACGGGCAGTTAAAATGAAAAGTGTGTTCCCATTTTAAACTTTATTCATTATACGAAAGTTTGTTAGTGTAGACGAAATTTTACTTTCATATTTTAAAGAAATTCTGAAACAATTAGACTAAATTGCTGTCAAGTTAGGTTGAAGTGCTATATTTTATGTTTGCAGTCTAGCTGTTTGACACTTAACTGATATTTTAGAATAGACTGGAAATAGAATCTAACTTATTACGACAAGTGGAGATGACAGTCCAGACGGTTGCTATTCTTAGGAAGGTTAGAAACTTGCTTGCTCCAGATAAATGCAATGGTAATGGTAAGATAGTCTCCAATTGTAATAGAACAAGTTTTATTATTCATAATATACCTACTAAGAAAACAATAACCTACTCATGTTTAATTTCAAATAACTTTTTGGCTCTCGAATATATTACAATAGCAGTCAGCCATATGTCACTGCATTTCCGTACCGGTAAGGCCGTTGTGTTACAGAGTGCATCATATTTTTAAACAGTACCGATATTAAACCGCATAAAACATCGAACATTTCCTGCGGAAGTGAAAATTTTTAATTTCCCGAAAAATACCAACGCTATATTTTAAAAGTGGACGTGATTTATTAATGCAGGATCGTAAATGCCATTTATGCCATTTTACCAGAAATGAGAGGAGACATTTGTATCATCTGTGGACACATCCTCTTTGCCAATGATACTTTGATGGTACTGTTTTAAAAAAAACAATTAGAAAACTCAATTCCAATAGTTAACGAAATAATGAATTAGGTATGATTTAATTTGTTTTACCACAGTTTTTTATTCCTTCTCTTAGCTCAATTAAATCACTCAAGATTTTTTTCCAATATACACTATTAGAATATTCGTGACTATAACGGATAAATCTACCTGCAGCTAATACCTAACTGCTTTTAAAGGAAGATAATAATAATGATTGATAGCCACAATTGTATCGTTTTCCAAATAATATGGTTAACATGTTTATAAGCAAATAAAACTTGTTTCTGTACGATAACAAAGTTATTTGAAACGTTTCGAATCGATGAGCCTTGGAACAAAGTTGGATGAGGAACTAAATAAGTTTCAACATTTCCTCTTAATAAAATATAAATGGGGAAAGTTTACTTATATTTCAGGGATAGGGGCTTCTGTGGTAAACTGTGTATCTATTGTTGTATGCGAGCGTTCAATCTGACGTTTTTCTGTATTATCATTAATTATAATACAGATAGGTACGACTGAGAAGTCACATAAAGTTATTATTGTTAACTAAATATACGTATATTAAGTATGTATTTACAAACAAAAAGTAATATATATATCGGAGAGTTAGATCGTTGGTTGGACTCAGTTGGATGACGATAATATCGTGGTACAAGGGTTGGGTAAAATAGTAGCAACACTGATTTGACTTTAACATAAATAACAGATTTAATGTGGGTATGCGTAATATTAAGAACATTGATTTGACTATAACGTGAATGACAGAGTTTATAAGGGGATGCGTATTGCTTTTGGGATAGTTAGTTTATCACAAGCATTCGAGCTGTACACATCTCAGTGCAATCATTGTTACACCCCGTTCTGAAGCCTGTAATTATTTAAGACTGTACATGTGTGAAGTGAAGTGAAGCGAAGTGAAGTGATTATTTAATTGTAACGTTATGTCGTAATAATAACGTAATAAACACATTGGGCCCGTGAGGAGTTTGTTGCGTCGCTTCTTCTCCTCATACGGGACTTTTACGAAGCGATGGTATAACGTTGTTTTATTGCCTGCACTGTGCCCACCGAATCCCGATACTACTGAACCCTAATCGTGGTGTTTGTATCGCTTGGCTGTCGCTGACTCCGACATCAGTCGTGGGATAAAGACGGGTAATAAAACCATACTTGGATTGTTACCACATACTTTGAGCATTGCTATGTGCTTGAGAACCCCGAACACGTGTCAAATAGAGGGTTTTGCCAAGCGAGGGATGACGTCAAGAATGAAGACTTTGAATTAAGTTTGGTGGCATCGTTTCTATAGCCAAGTAACCGAGTAAATGGATCATTAGATGCGCGTGCTTATAAGTGACATGATAATAGCTAGATGGTGGTGATTTTATGCTGCGCGGTTGTCTGCGGTGCTTCGAGTGTGGGAAAAACAGACTGGTGATGCTGGCTTCTTTGAAAATAACTGCTCTCGTGCCTTTACGCAACTTTACTGCAGTCAAAAGCGTTCGTGGTAACGGCAGCGCGGTTGGTAACAACACCGGTGCAGTGAGCAACGGTAGCAACCAGCGTCGGGTGGACCTGTGCTGCATCAGCAACCAGGCGGAACAGAGGACTATTTTCTGTGAGTCAATTTCATGTTGTTTGCTAATAGATTACGAAATTAACTGAGGTACAAGTACCCATTGTTGTTGAGAATATAGTTGGTTAGCGTTTTAATTGGATTTAAGTGTGTGTCGTCTTGAGTCTTAAATTATTATTTTGCGTTTTGGTCACGGGGATAATCACGGGTATAATTATTATTACGGAACTGGTAGTGTTTAGCAGTCATAAACATTATGGCCTATAGGGATAGTCAGATAAAATAGGCACTAAATGATTTAAGTATACATGCTTAATAAGATGAGCCGCGCCTAGGCTACGTGGTTTATTATCGTAGTTTGTGTTGAAGCGTTAACGAGATGTGTTGTTAGTGTAACGTGACGGTATGCTTTTATAATTATCATTGTTTACGTTGGTTCGCAAATGAGACTAGGCGTTGATGCAGTGCTAATCAATATTGTTTTAACTAGACAATAGAAACCTATCAACAACCATTGAGCTATTATTACTACGTATGGAGAGGCTATCAAAGTTATAAGCAAAGGTTATGTCCCATTTTTTTAAAGTGAACTAATGTTCTCTAGCGCTGAAACAATAAATTAGTCGTCTAGGCAGACAGTAGAAACACTATCAGAACTCTTTTATTACGCAGTATTTTTGTCGCAAACACCGTCATTTTCAAGGCGCTTACGCGTTTCGTTTATCATTCTACAACAACAATTGTGGCCGGATGGCCTCACTTGAACGGAACATAGTTGTGATGTGTGGCGTCTTCTCTATAATAATGGCTCGATGTCAACAAGAAGGTTTTTAAAGTTGCGTTTTGGTTTCATGATGATTTCGGATTTGGAAAATGTAGGTACAAATACATTGTGATGGTTAATAGTGTAGTCAAGCAACTAACTAGGAGTTTTGTCAGTCACTTGATAGTGATATACTGTGCTGGTACAATATGCGGTTGGCAATGTCCTTTGTTTATGTCCCTGATTTTTATTCACATAGTGAAGGTCATTTAGGGTTATGTCATATTTCTAGGTCGTTTAAATCACACAATGTTTTAATCTCCTACGTCATATAATCTCACGATAGGTTAAGACTAATGCCAATTAGGTAGTATCAGATAAACTAGATGAAACAGAAGACCATTTTGGAGTGATATTATATCAGTCGTAGTAAAGTTGAATTTACCATTAACTATTAGGTAGACTTAACCTGATAGAAATTGGTATCTATTGAGTAAACTTAAGTAGTCCGTGAAGTGAATCGATTAGTTCACTTCAATAGGGTTCGTTATTTGACTTGTCTCTCTTTCACTGTAAGTTATGACTTTAGGCGTTAGTATTGCTGGTTAAGCATTTTGCTATCGCTGGTCAATTGAAAGATAGTGTAATACAGATGAGGTAGATGCAACTACATGTAGCTGTTTAACGTTCATAAGTAGACAACAGGGTCTAAACTGAATACATTACTTTTTTATTTTGATTTTAATTTTGGTTAAGTACTACGGTAACTGACTTAGCATAGTGGTAGACTACCTACGTTCCGTTTTGGACAGTTTTTATTATTTGTTAAAAAGGAAAAGAGCACTAGTAGAGTCAACTGAGAAGGTTCACATTCACAACCTTATTGCCTCTTGCCAATACGATATTTTGATTAGTTTTGAATTCATTTACTTTGATAATGCGATTGTTATTCAACTGTAAGAGATTATTGAACACCACTACGTTAGAGAAATACTCGTGAAGTTCCAAAAGATGGTCATGACTCAATGAACCTATTAGTCGTTTTAAAATTAAAATAAAATAATAAATCCTATTAAAGTTAATTTCAAAAACTGACTTCTTTAACGATGGTAATCTGTAGTTTATATCATATTAGTAAGACGCGAAGTCAAAAGAGTTCTTTATCAATAGTTTCCTCCTGATTTAGATATTTTGAGTAGCGACAATAAGAATTACACTGATACCTCTTAGTAAATGTTTTGGATTGCTATGGCATTTTATGTGCAGTACTTATACCCTTCGCGAGGGGTAGCACCGTGGCTGAGATAGTTATATTTTGGTTGTTGAGTCAGGGTTGACGGACTGGCCCTTGTGTCTTATGCGGTCCTAGTATTGTTACTATCGCAATATAGATGCGAATCTTTTGAATTCGAATAGCTAATTCATCGTTTTAACGTCTTCTGTAATTTAGAATGGAGTCTGATGTAGTGTCGTATGTAGAATCGTATGTAGAGTCGAATGTAGAGCTCATGTAGAACTTGTGCAGAGCTCATGAAGAATTAATGTAAAGACAAACACAGTTAGATGGAAGGCGTGGAGGCCATTGGAGGCCATTTAGACTATTAACAGCGCGGTGGCTGTTTCCATAACACTGAGATGGTTTATTGTACAGCGTGGAGACCATAGATTTCGAATTTCCGTGGAGACAGAGTAGTCCGTGAATATTCTATAAGCAATGGCTTTGGGTTCTATTCTTGCCTAGAAGCTAAGACTATAAAGTTAAAACTGTCTCCCTTAGGTAAGTACATAAGTAGTAAACGTGCTTGGTGGAGCTGTATGGCTGTTGATCTTAGTAATTGTTAAATTTGGGTTGTCTAAACTGTGCATACTGCTTACCTGAGTTGACTTTAGAGATTGGAACTGTATCATTCGTCAGTATGAGTAAGCGTTAGTATAATGATTAAACTGAAGCGATTGATAGCAAGAATGGCTCGAAAGTTTAGGCAGGAATGGCCGAGTGAAATTATCAGTTACTGTGCTGGACTTCTTTTGTTTCAGGTACATATGGTAGAGCTTTTCACACGAGGACGTGTGATTCGCAGGATGGCCGTGTCGGAGAGTTAGATCGTTGGTTGGACTCAGTTGGATGACGATAATATCGTGGTACAAGGGTTGGGTAAAATAGTAGCAACACTGATTTGACTTTAACATAAATAACAGATTTAATGTGGGTATGCGTAATATTAAGAACATTGATTTGACTATAACGTGAATGACCAGAGTTTATAAGGGGATGCGTATTGCTTTTGGGATAGTTAGTTTATCACAAGCATTCGAGCTGTACACATCTCAGTGCAATCATTGTTACACCCCGTTCTGAAGCCTGTAATTATTTAAGACTGTACATGTGTGAAGTGAAGTGAAGCGAAGTGAAGTGATTATTTAATTGTAACGTTATGTCGTAATAATAACGTAATAAACACATTGGGCCCGTGAGGAGTTTGTTGCGTCGCTTCTTCTCCTCATACGGGACTTTTACGAAGCGATGGTATAACGTTGTTTTATTGCCTGCACTGCGCCCACCGAATCCCGATACTACTGAACCCTAATCGTGGTGTTTGTATCGCTTGGCTGTCGCTGACTCCGACGTATACATATGTATTATATCAGTTAACTGGTTTCCATATTACAAGCTCTGCTTAGTTTGGGATCAGTTAGCCGTGTGTGAGGAATGTCCCAGGATGTTTATTTATTTATTTATATATCCTGGGTATCATTTTAATAATGTTTATTTATGTCCAAGAAAATAAAAAACTTGCTTTTAACGAAGGCACTTTGTATTGTGTTTTCCTTTTAACTTCTTTTCAGGCAATAAAATAAGTGTAATCGCAATCAAGCTTTTGAGAAAATCTGCTCTTTTTCCAATTCAAGGCAATAAAAGAAAATAAGTTTGTTGTAGCTCCTTCGCCATGAACGTGTCCCACGTACCGACTGGAGCTTTTTTAATCGACTTCAAAAAAAAGGAGATTATCAATTCGACACGTATGTAATGTAATATTATTGGAACTGCAATATATTCAAATATAATAATCTATTAGGGCTTCCAAACAAATATACAAAGTTTTATAGTTGTTTGTATGTATGTTTGTATTTATGTTTGTATGTATGTTTGTATGTAAGTCAGCGAAAGAGCACAACGTATTCCATTGAAAATATTTCACTGACTTCAAATCAGTGTCAGTATTAGAGTTATTTCATACTTTTTTAGTGTATTTTGAAGACGATTTTTTTTAAATTACTTTTTTAGTCTAGGTATATCTACTCAAGAGCCAAATACTAAATGAGTTACAACCAAAAACATAAAATTAATTAGAAGTAAATTATTTGATTAAAGAATTCAGCCAAATTAAAAAAGTAAAAATATTAACTGAGGTCATTTTACAGCAAGCGTTTATTTCATACAGGATATGAAAATACGTAATAAAACCGAATAAGATGCCGTCATAAATATAAAAATACCTATCGAAAAAATATACCATCTGATAGAAGAATAGGATATTATGACCTTTGATATAGTACACAAAGGGAGCAACACATGTGCACACTGTTTAGTGGTTCAATCGTAAACATCTCTATAAATATTGATGACGCAGAAGGCTATTATGTTCAGGCATACTCCCGAAAAATGTATACACTTTACGACGTAAAGAGATGCGATTAACTTTTCCGTTTAGTTGCAATATTCAAGCAATGCTGTTTGAAATATTTTTATTGCATTCCACGTGTATTGGGGTACGTTTAAGTAAGCCGATAAATTTTCGCCGGATAAAAATTATACTAGCGAGGGTTCGCTGAACGGAGTCATAGTTAGAGTTTGTCAAATTCAATTGACAGCTTGTAAATAACTATCAATTCGACTCAAAATTGTATTGTAATCTCCGTAAAGTTATGATTTCGCTTGTGATCTCGATATTATTACATAGTAAAAATGGAGAACATAAGAAATCAATTTTCCGATGCAAAACAACTAACAGCTGTCAATCTGACAGCAGGATAAAATTTTGCGAGGTAAAAAGGTCGCTAAAATTCATCCTAGCCGGCGAAAATTTATACCAGTCGACGCCCTTGAACGGGGCAGTTTAAATTTTAGTCAGTTGAATTTTTCGCCTCGCGGTGTGCTTGAACGGGGTGTTTGACGTTTAGTCAGTTTAAATTTTATGCTGGATAATTGACTTAAACGCAGTATTATACTCACATTGTACTATATAAAGGTCATGCGTAGGTTTTCAGTTACGTCAAGTTATGTTTCTTTGAAAGTTTAGACGCCGCCGCCGATCCCACAGTGAGCGATCTAGAGTTCTGCGTTCCACGTTCACTGTAATCTATGCGGCGCTTTTGATCATTGCATACAGCGACTGTAGTGGTCAAGGAAAATGCACGTAGAACTATGACCGCAGAACTCTAGACCACTCGCTGTGGGATCGGCGCCTTAAATAACTTAGGTGAGGTCTATTAGGATGACTGGTATTTTCGTTTGCGTTGCACAGCTTCTAAAATAATGAATATAAATGAAATTAAATGAAAAATATTTTATTTCTGCACGCCATTCGATGCATAAAAACATTAGAAATAATTTTTAACATGCAAAGAAAATTACACACTACCTACAATAAAAAATAATAATGATAAAAAGTAAAAAAACACGATCATAATGATGTTGCCAACTTTAGCTTCATTTTAGCAATCTTAGCTGCCGTTACAATTGTTCAGTTGGCAACACTTCATATTCCTTCCATAAACAAAACAAACGTCATGTAGGTTTGTGTTTTTTATAAATAACACAAATAGGTACAAATTAGAGAAAAGATAATAAATCGTAATCTTGTTGGAAGTTAATTAAATGTAATGGATAATGATTTAGTATAATATAAGAACACTGGTTATAATCGTTATTATACCTGAGGCATAGGAAAAAATAGGCTCAAGACTAACAGACATGTTAGTACACACAAATGTGTGTCCTGGCTCGGAATCGAACCCACAGCCTGTGGCGTGATGGAAAAGATAAATCTTTTGTCTACCACGTCTACCGTCTTGACCAATCTTGTATAAAACAGGTTTTTCAAAATCAATAAAATACCATAACGATCTCCCGCGTTAATTCTATGTAAATTAAGAAAGAATCTCTCTCTTCGCGCTCGATTTGCCCGGCTTCGGCTAATCTTCCGCCAGTCGACTACAATTTAATCAAAGTAAACAACGATCGACGCTGTAATTTATCTAGATTATTTCGTGGCGAACGATAGTAATCGACTTTTTTCTCCATCTGTACACAAAATTCTCGGGATTTCTTCGAGATAGTAATGCGTCACAAATCCCATGATACAGAAATAATTACAACATATATATGATGAGATATTATTGGATGGTATAATACAATGTACAGATTTTGCGAAAAAATTAAGTCAAAGAAGAGCTTTCATATGTCCAAATTTCTTAAAGACTATTTATTATAACTAACAACTTTTTCCCAAAGCTAATGATGATTTTCCTCAGTAAATATATTATTAATATATACAACCCAATCCGAAATAATTTACTAATATTAATTTATTACTTAGGTAGGAAACTATCCGTGAAAATCAGGGGTGAAAATAATTAAAAATTCACAATTGTAACTTCGTCGCTACAAGTAAACTGCGCAAATTAAAATTGTACGTAATTTAAAATAGCTGTGAAACAAAATTTACGTTCGTAAATATTAACGGGTGCTACATTTTAACACTTTATAGTTGTTCCTGTAGATTAAAGAAGGGTGTAGTGTAGACTGTAATTTGTGTACTGACCAATGTTTAGAAAACTGAAAAAAAAAGCCCTCAATAGTAGTAAACGTATTAAATAAAAAATGGTGATAGGATTAAAAAAGGCGATCTGTTGATTTTTTTAAAACCTTTTTTACGTTCCTATTATAAATTCAAAAAGCATAGATTAGTATGTAATTTTTTTTTTTTTTTTTTACTATTTATAGGCCTGTGTTTGACCGCAATCTCACCATGGTAAGTGATGTTGCGGCCGAAGGTGGTAAGCACACGAAGCCTAGAAGGAACTGGCTCTCAAGTGCAGCTGTCGGAACACACCGAAAGGTGCTTGGCGACAGATTTCAACTAATAAATACTAGTGAATTGAATGTACTCCTACATTAAGTTTGTAATTTCATAGAAGATAACAACGCATGTAAAAGGATTGTCGCTTCACATGATATTTTATTATAGCAATATTTTTGTAAAATCCTTCCTTTGTTATTAAACGTTAAACATATAAGTTTCAAAATCGAGATGTATATTGTTTAGGTTCATATGCAGGTTTAAATAAAATAGTCAAATTAAATGTAGTACATACCTTTTTGCCATCTAATTCGTGTGTTCCTTGAGCTAATACTTTGTCTACGCTAGCTGGGTCGCCGAATGTGATAAAGCCAAAGCCCCTGCAACAAAAAGATAAGTCATATCATGATTTGTTAGGCTAAGCAAGGCTTGGTTTGAAAATGTCTTGAGAGCAGGTTTCCATCTAGGCTTTGTGTGCTTAACTTCGGCCACATCTTCATGGTAAAACGTATATTATACTATACAATAAAAAGATAAGCTACTATACAATATAAGGTATGCTATTGTTCAAACATTTAATTAACCAAATGATTTTTGGATATAAACGTTAGGTTAAAATATCTGTTTGTCTATTTGCTACGTTTTTACTACTGAAAGCTTAATATATCTCGATGAAAATTGGCACAGGTGTTTAGAATCCGGTGATTAACATGATATGAGACTTTGGGTATGTGAAACATTAGATGAATCGCTGATATATATTCTGTAGTCATTTCTTTTTTATATTTTATATAAAGATAAACAATAATGTAAAAAATAATCTTAGATAAAAATTGCAAAATCTGGTAAACTGCATTTTCTTGAGAAAAGTTTTATATACCAGGTGCGAAGAGAAAAAATTAGAAGTGTGCACAGTGAGGCGCGGACGGTGCAAAGGAGCGGACAAGCCGATACGAGCTGTCTCCCTGATTGCACGAGACCCGTACCCGGGACTCTAATGATGCTTATATTTGTTTTCCACGACCTTAAAATTCGTTTCGCTACGTTTCTACTTTGGAAATCCTTATTTTTATCTATATAAAACTCATTTTTACATAAATATTAACATTGAAGTTAATATTTCAGCCGAGTAAATTGAATAATAACACAACGATTTTCAGTAAGCGGGCACTGGCCACGGGCGGGCGGGCGATAAATAATAAAAAGCCTTCTCCACTTTAGGACTTGCAAAAATCACAATTTATAGAGCATTTTAATTTCACTTAGCCGATCCATATTTTACATGTGGCGGAGCGCCCGACCATAGCCCGGACTCGAATTAATACTAAATTGAAATTGTAAAAATGGAAATACAATTTTCTCGTTGTACTCCAACCGCCTCGCTACCTACAGGTGATGCCAGAAACGTGTTATAATAACAGCACCTTCCTTAATATTTTTGAGTGGGTTTAGTTGGTTTTTTCTTTGGGTAAAAATGGTCAAGTTAGATTTGAGTTAGGTGTAATTTAATACTTTAAAGTGGCTTAGGATTAAGACTTAAATTATTCCATTGTCTAAATAGTAGCTTATTATGACGCAAAGATATATCTTTTGCTCTGTATTAGCTTTGAATTGATGGTTTTTCATATTTTTCTATCGTATTGTAAATAAACACGCAATGGAATAATCAAACCCGATAAAAGAAGTCCTTGATTAAATAAGGCTGTATTCGGTAGATATTAAAACACCATAAATAAAAACAGAATATTCTTTCAGATATAAGCAAGCGGTTTTACACCACAGTTTTCCCTTTGACACTGAGTTCCAGAAACCTTTTTTGTCTTCAAAGCTTATGGTAATGTGAAATGTCTTAAATTAATTTACATTTGAGTAAAAATATTCCTTTTAATTATTTTAAATTAAACCTTACCATGAGTGAATTTCACACGAAATATGTTTTCTTTATATTTATTACAGCAAAAGCTCTTTTGAAATGTTTAAGAATAATTATAATATATGATATTATATATATAATATATACAGGTTGTTGTTTTGGTCAGTGACGAGCGACTCAGGGTCGATAATACAACTGATACTGGTGCTAAAAAAATACTTTTTTTTTATAATAATGAAAATAAAAATAATATTATTTCGAAAATCATGTAATAAGCTAAAATATAGACGTACTACTCAACGGGAGTGCGAGGGAGTAAAGGGGTGGGGCAATGGCGGCATGCGCCTAGCTCCAGTCTGTGCTCGTGCCTAGTGGCCATACTTTGCAGTAATTTTATTTCAAAATAATAGAATAAGGTATTTCTCAACGAATTTACAGTATTTAATGGAATTAAGTTCATTTTTGGAAAATGTATTTTTTGTGTTACCGCTCCTGGGTCGATTGTCGCTGACCAAAAATACATCCTGTATATAATATTCGGGATTATACTTATAATAAAACTGTGCGGTAATGCAAAGTAAAAAGCACTAGTGCGTAATAAGATACTAAAAACGGTGCAATAAATGTCACTTTAAGCAAAAACTGTTATGTTCGAATTACATGGGAACAATAATTGTAAAACCTTTTGCTAAAATGTATTAAATCAGCCCAAGTCTTTATAAGATTCAAGGCTTAATACACTCGCATCTCGTACCTTATACGAATATGTATAGTGGGAAGGGCGCTTGTGTATGGAAATTGAAAATAACGAGGACCTCCGTTCACACCGCGCATCAAGCCGACTATGTACGAACTCGACCAATGAGTATCGACCCCCTGTGCACCTACCAATATCCCCTATCTCGTCTGATCTTCACACCGATACAAGAGACGTGGGGGCTCTCATAAGCTTGGAAGCTCTACACGGCTACGAGTGAAGAGGCCCTTTACCGAATGGAGTTACGTCCTACTTATCTTTAAGGGGACGTGCCTTATTTTCTTCCACTTGCAAAAGAGGTACAAGTCAATTCTCTTTTACGAAATTTGATAATAAGCTTACAAATGATTTTTGTAACTTCATTTCGTAGGCGGTGGTTTCATTCAGAAGAAATCCTTAGTTTGAGATTTTGTTTTAGCATAAAGTCACACGTATAATTAAAGTAGATGGTCAGTTTAATACACATTTTATAAAATGTACCTTAGTGTAGTTTAGTGGTTGCTGTGTTGCGGTTTCTGTCCCTCTTCGGTTATGCACAATGGAGCTTAAACGGCTCAGCCGCTAGCAAGCGTAACCACGCTCCCTTAATTTATGGATGACGAGATTTTGATACTGCAACTCCTGTACAGTAGTTATCCTGTTACAACTTAAGCGAGCTGTCAGTTGACGTCAACGGTTGACCAACTGTACCGTGCGTATCATAAAATTTTAGCAAGGTGAATTATTCAGTGTATAATTCAGTGCTAACCTTTAGATTTTAATTGTATGCTTTGCGCACAATAGTTGTATTCCAATTAAGACCATTTTACACAACGTTAGGTCCATACTATCGAAACGAGCCCGATAATCCACTCGGCTATTGTGTGTTTGGACAAAACTCGAAGAAAATAAATATAGAAGCGAGGCCGAGGTAAAACCCTAAACCGCAACGTCAGGAACAAATAGCGGTAACTCCCGTATTCATGGCTCATGGCTGCAGCCTCGGGTGGGAACCGATAGCAATTACTGGCGGAATTAATATCACGCCCCAAATGTTGCTCTCACATTTATACGTATCGAGTGCAATATTGTCTCCTTTATTAGTTGCCGGGACAAATGCTGCCTCTGTCGTAATTCTACCCTATTTCGCTCTTCGATTGCCGCCTTTCTTATTTAATCTTGACGATAATTAATGCTTCTTACGGCGGCTATCGGTTTCGGAAGTGACGTGGTCACTGCTTTAGCAGTATTAGCTTCCATTGCTATTAGAATTAGCTGTATAGTAACTTGTGTCGCTAAATTAAGTTGATTTACTACTAGTTGCAATTTGGGTAGCACGAATATAATCAATGATGCAATTTGTAAAGCAAACAATATCGAATTTGGCTTCTCCATTACAATACATAAATCACTCTCTATTCGTGATGTAGACTAAAATACATGAAACAATTAGATTTTAGCAATATATGTATGATTAGTTGGCACTAACTATGAAAGTTTGTAAACGTCAATTTATTACCGTATTTCGAAATCTAATATAATTTTATCGCGCTTGATAATTCTCCGAAAAACGTAGATGCATTAATAGATAGGGAACAAATATTCCACCGCGAAATTAAGTAATCCAATAATTAATCTAAATGGACCGTACAGCCGAATGGTTCAAAACAATCAGCTCTGCCGCAAAATACGCGCATTAAATGAAGTGAATGGCCGCCTCCGGGGATCCCTGATAAATTAAATTGATTAGAATCCCGTTCGATGCCGGCCGTCGATGTAGCTCCGCGTAAAAATAAAGCCAAGTGAAAAATAACGCGTCGGGATGCTCACGATTTCTGTACCAACCACTTAGGCGGATAATTTCTTTTATATTTCGGGTCTATTCAACTCTGACTCTGTAAATATGAATGTTCGCGTAGCTCATGAATTATATTAAAATGTTATATTTCTCAGGGACTACATTAGCTTATTAGCATAGGTAAGAGTACGCACATATACGAGAAAAAAATATGCAAAAAGATTTATAAAGTAGGTAGGGTTAGATCGTCAAAGAAAATCGATCCTATTTAATTAAGAACCTCATAAGAGGAATTAATAATAATTTATCACGAAATACTAGGTCCTTTAATTAAACGTAATAACATAATGATGGCAGACATTCAAGAAAATGACGCAAGAATTTTCAATATAGAGGACGCTACCCAGAATCTTCGTTCGGGTAAGCTTTAACCAGCGATTAAAATTTAAGCCCGAATTTAGACGGCCTAATCTCGTCGTTGCGTCGCTTCACTGCATTTTGTGACCTGACACAAATAAAACACAATAGGCTGGTGTAATTTTGTATAATGACGTCTATATCTAGGCATCTATCGTGGTACACCAAGATTGGGGTGTGAGGGAGCTGGAGTGTCGCAACCCGTTGTGTGTTGCGACTGAGCCTTATCAGCTTGAACACACCCTGTTTATTTATTATCAACCTACTAGCCTTGTAGACTTGTAGAGGTTCGCGACTTGTGTTAGTTACAAGTTCGGCTTCGATGTTTGAGCAATATAACTCTAGCTTAGGTCTGTATTGTGCATTGATTTGAACTAGCGTACTATAAACTCTATTCGAGATTATTTGCCGACGGTTAAGTGTCACTTGTATTGCATAATTAGCTTCCCTGCTAATTAGCACACAAATTATATAGTGGTTATATTAACTACATAGCGATGCAATAGGATATTCAAATATTGTGTTTCAAAAATGACAATAGACGTTACCGGTTAGATAAATACATGTAATATAATTGACTGTATTTAGATATAAATATAAATTAGGGTTCTTAATAAAAATATGTTTGGACAAGGCATTTCAATCTGTCAATTTAAACCACACTTGGAGTGTTATCACATATTACAAGCCTCTGACATTTACAAGTCTCATCTCACTGTCTGAAGTCGAACTGACGGCTTAACATGCTCTCTAAGGCACGAAGGGAGTCGGGTTAACTAAACGATTCTACATCTATACACGTGTTACCGCAAAGACTAATCGATTTATGTAGACGTTTCTAACTGTACTACACACAATTGTTATGAAGCTCTCAAATATAATAGGTACTTTTGTTTGTAATAATTGTGAGTTCGGCAATTGTTTTGTTTATCAGTCACGCGTTTTATAACATTTATTGTTCGGCTATAATATAATCTAAAGATTTTGTATTACAAACAAATATAAACAAAGACAGATCGAAACGCAACAAAAATAAGTGTTAGTGATTTCTATGTTAAAAATAATAAAACATACTTATATTTTTAGATATCATAGATATTTGTTGTTCTCATTAAATATAGTCGAAAACATTCCAATTAAAAAAATACATAATGTAAATAAATACTGCACGGAACAAGTCGCAATGTCTATTACATATACATTCTCTAGTTTTTATTGCACGATCGGAATTATTTTCATTAAAATGTGAAATCAGACAAAAGTACTCGGGACGCTATGGCCTCTTACTCGTTTGTTTTTACTTACTTCAAAATTATGTATTCTTCTCTTTCTCTCTCGCGAAGTTACTAACTGCGACTTATTTCGTAATTATATTAACATTCAAAATTGTTTGTGTTTTACTATGGTGCTACAGCAATCAGGAAAAGCATTTTATAAGCAAGTATGATAAAAAAGCATACGGCCCGCCTGATGGAAAGCAGTTCCCGTAGCCTATGAACGCTTGCAACACCAGGGGTATCTCTCGCGCGTTGCCGACCCTGAAGAAATCTCTTCACACCCTTT
Organism: Polyploca ridens; assembly: GCA_951394255.1. Classification (NCBI taxonomy): domain Eukaryota; kingdom Metazoa; phylum Arthropoda; class Insecta; order Lepidoptera; family Drepanidae; genus Polyploca; species Polyploca ridens. The sequence continues at coordinate 6,505,683 of OX596247.1, forward strand.
TTGAAGAACCCCATGCTGACTCTATTGGGAAAACCACGGCGGGGAGCTCATTCCACAGTCCGAGCGTCCGCGGAGGAAAACTCCTTTTAGTTCGAAACATATCTGTCCATAAACTATTTTTGTGATCTTATTTTTTTTTTGTTATATTAAATAAATAATAATTGAATTGAAGCGGAGCGGTAAAAGTGACCGAATTCTAAATCACAACGGCGTGCAGTCGCCATTACTATAACACGAGCAATAATTCATTGTTATATTATTTGTTTACAGTCTGCATCGGGCAGTGTTTGTCGAATGAGTACAAGGATACCGCGATAGAGGCCAATGTGTACTCAGTTAATAATTACATAAGCCACGTCCATATTCCGGCCTATTGATTATGTATCCATTATTTGCGAACATGTTCCCTGTCATATCATAATAATTATCTAATTTATAAATAGCATTGCATTAACTGACACATTCATCGGTATTTATAACGTACTTTTGAATATTTTGATATCGCTAATGTAGGTCTATTTCATTTAAGTGGATGTGTTTAATATTAGCTCATTTTAATCATATAAATACTTTTTTAAACTAAATATGCGTTATAGTTAAGTAAGGTTCAGAGAGAGGCTTTGAAATTTCATCTACTTTTTTGTATTTACGCGTATAAAAGTGCAAAGCGAATTACATTAGTACAGGATTTCCACATTTTTTTAATAATAGGAAAGATACATACAAAAACAAATTTAATTTAGATTATTACAACTATCTTGTCTTGGTCTTGGTCAGTGGACTTTTTAGGGCTCCGTAACCAAAGGGTGCCAAACGCGACCCTATTACTAAGATTCCGCTGTCCGTCCGTCCGTCTGTCTGTCAGTGGGCGCTCTCATGAACGGTAATAGGTAGACAGCTGAAATTTTTAAATATTTCTATTGCCGCTATAACAGCAAATAATAAAGTATTTATATCGCTATAACAACAAATAATAAAAATGAAATAAAATAAAAAATTAAAGGGGACCCCATACAAGAAACGTCTTTTTGGGTTTTTTTTTCATAGCAAAGTTGACTTAGTTAATACTGTACGGAACCCTCCGCGTGCGAGTCTTTATGAATTTATAGTTATAAATAAATAATAATAATACATTTTATTTCGCAAGGTGAGGTACACAAAAACACTCAATTTAACATTAGAAGAGTTAGGGACTTATCAGTTAACATATAATAATATAAGTGTTTGTTGAAACCTCTGGTATCCAAAGTAAGATTTAACTTGTGTTATGGATACCAGAGCTCTCTCAGTTAAAATCATTGTTTATGTAACTCACTATAGGGAGCTGGATGACAAATATTAAAATTGTAATAATATTTACTTAGCATATTTTATAATGGGTAAGTCATATTAAGTACGGGATTTTAGTATAGACAATGAAAGCGCATCATTGTGGGTAATTTGTGTTCAAAGAAAGTGAATAATGTAACACAAAATTGCTTTGTACTCGCATACACAAATCGTTGTACTGAAGCCGGAAACCATCAGTCACAACAAAATAATGCATTCGTAATAATTATTCAGACGCTCATAATCTACGTACAGTGTAATGTAATTAATTTGTGGCCTGTAACGGAAAGCTCTCACGTTGTAGATTAATGGATTGTAATTATTGCATAACGCATACTGTTATTCAATTGGGCTATTTGTTATTCTTTGCATTTGAATATTATATTCATAATAAGTACAGTAGGACAAGGCGCGTCGTGAATTTTCGTTCGCACAGAAAAGAAAGTGTGGCCCCGAAGATTTACGAAAGAATGCTTAAACTTAAAATCAACCTTAGATCACTACTATAAGGTTCATAATAGACTGCAGCTGTTAGTTCCGTCTCACTCGCAAGTCACGCCCCTCCGCACGGCGCGCGCTAACATGGCGGCAGCTGTCGACCAATAGCGGTTTCCCGCGCTTTGAAAATGTATCTTCTGCGCAGGTACATCGGTAAGCTCTATCAGTTGGGTACTACTGTACATGTGAACCTTTATACCGTCTTATTACATGAGATAGTTTAAGGCAAGTTTAGTAAAATCCAGGTATTAATACAGTCCCGGCTCTTTTTATTATATGACGTTAGAGAGTAACGGATATATTTTGCTAGAGTTGGTTTTAACCAACTATAATAGGGGGGGTCACAGTTTATAACGCAGCATAGTGCGTCAGAATATTCCAAAATAAATACACCAATTAAAAGCATTTTTTGTATTTCGACACCGTCAAAATTCCGGCTTGTTAATTTTGTTGATATTATTAGACGTAGTATTTATATACTCTGAGTTATTAGGTACAAATAAAATTCTGTGTCAACTTGCCTAAGTTGTATATTAGGTATAACTTTACCTAATATAAAACTATTTAAGATTTATTATATGATTGGTAATCTTAATATATAAAATGATAAACTGATTGTTGATATATCAGCCCACAGCCCAAACCGCTGGACCTAGAGATTTGAAATTTTGCACAAAGATACCTTATACAGTGGAGGCATCCACTAAGGAAGGATTTTTGGAAATTCCACCCCTAAGAGGGTAAAATAGGGGATGACAGTTTGTATGCAAGTCCGTCAGTTTTGAAGTTAGGATCTTCAAATTTTGTGTTTAGGCTGACGATTGAAAATTAATGTGTAGTTATCTCAGCGTTTGTGATAATTCCACCACCGAAGGGAGGAAAAGGGGGATGAAGTTGGGTATGCAAGTCCTTCAATTTCAAAGTAAAGTTCACTAAATGTATTATTATATGGTGTAGGCATCCAGTAAGGAAGGATTTTTGGAAATTCCACCCCTAAGGGTGTAAAATAAGGGATGAAAGTTTGTATGCAAGTTCGTCAGTTTTGAAGTTAGGATCTTCAAATTTTGTGTTTAGGCTGACGATTGAAAATTAATATATAGTTATCTCAGCGTTGGTGATAATTCCACCACCGAAGGGAGGAAAAGGGGGATGAAGTTGTGTATGCAAGTCCTTCAACTTCAAAGTAAACTTCACTAAATATATACGGTGTAGGCATCCACTAAGGAAGGATTTTTGGTAATTCCACCCCTAAGAGGGTAAACTAAGGGATGAAAGTTTGTATGCAAGTCCGTCAGTATTGAAGTTAGGATCTTCAAATTCTGTGTTTAGGCTGACGATTGAAAATTAATATATAGTTATCTCAGCGTTTGTAATAATTCCACCACCGAAGGGAGGAAAAGGGGGATGAAGTTGTGTATGGAAGTACACTCAATTTATTATTTAAGCTTATGGTTATAAACTAACGCTGCGAATATCGGTGTTGTTGGAATTTGAACCCTTAAGGAGTGAAAAAGGGGATTAAATTTAGTATATGAAGTTCTTTATTTTCGGAGTGAAAATTTTACAATTTATTATTTCGGCTTATGGTATTGGCGTATTGAAATGACTCGCCTAAAAAACATCAGGAAAAAGAGAGGAATCGGTATTAAAACAAAAATCCGGTTAATACGAGCATTGGTATTCCTCATTTTCATGTATGGAGTGGAAGCGTGGACTATACTGGCCCGAGAAAGAAAAAGGATTGATGCATTCGAGATGTGGTGCTGGAGACGGATGTTGGAAATACCTTGGACCGCTAAACGCAACAATGCATCAATCCTATCGCAGCTCCAAATTAAAACACGATTGTCCACCATATGCCACCAACGTATTTTTTCGTATTTCGGCCACATGGTGCGCAAAGGCGATGAAAGTTTGGAAATCTGATCATAGTTGGGAACACGGAAGGAAAACGACTACGTGGTCGTTCACCAACAAGATGGTCCGATCAAGTAAAAGACTCATCGTCCTCCAAGTTTTACAGAAACCAGAAGACAGAAACCAGTGGAGGCAGATCATTCGCTCTAGAAGCAAACCCGATGTTGATCACGATCCTCAGACATGAGGGAAAGAGAGATAAGGCCTCCAAAATTATGCTGTGGAACTTGACTACAAGTAACAGCTCTCCGCCGCAATGTTATTGAGGTCAAAATATTTACTGGTTCTGCCAGAGGAGAAACAGTCTTCTTGCCACGTATACTATTGATCCCAAATCACCTTCCGTTTGAATTTAAAAGATAACAGTTCCTAATTACGGTTTGTAGTCACAGGGAAAAACTCTGAAATTTGCTAGAATTGATTTGCGGCAGGACTGTTTCAGTTTTATGTGGCATCCTCGCATATGAGCTCTTAATCTACCTGAACTTTTGTCAATATCACAAGTAGTGGCGGACAATAGCCATGAACAAAGCTCTATATTGTTACAATGATTCATATCAAGAAAAAAGAAATAATCTACGCGGACGAAGTCGCGGGCTATAAAGCTAGTACAGCATAATAATGTAACTTGTACATATAAATTTAAAATTACTGTAAAAATAAAACAGTTCACAGTAAAAAAAATACCAAAAGAATATTTCAGATTTGCATTAGGCATATTATGAATGCTAGCATAAAATTAATTGAAAACATTATTGGAGAGGTAGAGCATAGCGTTTATTCGCTTAAAGAGCAGCTCGACTGGGGAAGTACCTCATTACTTTACAGAATACCGCAGCCAAATAACTTTATGTTGTGTAAAGTTGTGTTCCTGCGCGTGAGTAAGGTCGCCAGAGCTCATAGGGTAGGGGGAAAGGTCGGTAACGCGTGAGCGATGCTTCGTGAGTTGCAAGCGTTCATATGGCTACGGTATCCGCTTACCATCAGGCGGGCCGTATGATTGTTTACCGACATAGTTGTATAAAAAAAAAACATATTTCACATTTGTAAATTTCAATGACCAAATAAATATTTATCAAAAATAGAGCGTCCGCGTATATTACTCCGATAAAAAATTACCTATCATTAGATAAAGCTTATTAATACACAAGGAAAGTCAATTATTACCTACAGATACATATATATTTCTCGATACTTTTTGGGTGCGTATAATTTAAATAAGTTGCTATGTCATGAAAAATATTTTTGGGCCGCTTGGGACCATACGTTTTAATTTAATTTATGACAACCACGACCGTTTAATAAATGGGTCCTTTGAGGAACAAAGTTGTTTAATGTTTATTATCAACTTAAATAGCGAAAGCCAAAAAATCATTAAAAAGAATTATTTCAATTGACTCTAGAGGTATTTGTTATATCAATGTAGTTACGACAAAACAACCTTACGAATTTTCATACCTCAAATGATTAACATATAAACTAATAAATAAAATTTAAGTGTCTGTTTCTAATATCAAAATAACAACTTTACAAGGGTTTATGCATATGAAAGTATTACGGAACTGATACCTTACAAACCGTTTTTTTAATTTTGTGTCGGTCTGTCTAATTTCCGAAATGGCTAGAGCGATTTCAATGGGATTTTCACTGGCACGTAGCTGATGCTATAAGGCGAAACTTAGGTTACTTTTTTCCAGATATAATTAGGGATCCGCGCATAAAATTAAAACGTTGTTCCGGCTTATCTCCGAAACGGCTGGACCGTTATTAAGAGGATTTTCACTGGAAGATAGCTAATCTCATAAGGAGTAATTTAGGCTACTTTTATTTCAGGAAAAGAATTAGCGTTCCGCAATACAACAAAAAACCGTACGTGGTTGAAACCCCGGGGGTCACCTAGTCATAATAATGTATTTATTTTTAAAAACACTCTTTTTAAAAAGACATGAAACAACTTTAATGCATTTTTTTATATCACATTTTGATAAATTATTGTTAAAGTTCAAAAATATGAACCACATAAGTTAAAAAATACGACCTTTTATTAACAAAAGCAAACAAGAAGAAGATATGAGTTCGATGCCGGGCGCTTCACTTGGCTTTTTTTAAATGTATTTATCATTAGTTTGTGTAATTATTAAAAAACAAAATAATAAAAGAGTTATTTGGTGAAATAACTCTATATTTAAACAAATTGTTCGCAATAAGTGGTATTAAATTTTTTACTACTACCACGTACTACCATGTAAATATTTTACGATATGTACCCTAACAAAATGGAAACAGGATAAACCGATATTTAAATAAATGAATAATTAGTGTAATAGACATTTAAATCATTCTATATTACTACTATTTACTTACTACTTAATATATTTACGCAACATGAATAAAATTAAAATATTTACAGGTTCACTATCGTGATTTTACAAATAGAATAAAATCGTAAGGAAGCTAAATCTGTACATTAAATATTTGTAGAAAAAAAAAGTGGTCCTGTCCAAATATATGCACAATACAGACCACACACGGGTGTTTTAAATTTTTTCGTCTGTTTGTCGGTATGTTTCTCTTTATATTTGTCTCTTTGTTTGTTCAAGCACCACTCAAAAACTAATTGACCCATCACGATGAAATTTGACATGCAATTAGCCTATGTTTTGGAGAAGGTCATAGGCTACTTTTTATCCCGGGAACTCGGGTAAAACCACGCGAAACAGCTTGTTTGTGCTAAGAATGTGTATAATATTAATAAAACTAATAATAAGGTTGACCATGAATAGTCTATTGTAGCTAGTTTTGAATAAAAGTAAAACCATCATTCCACTAAATTAAATCAATTAAATTAACTGCCAACAGTAAGACCAAGACCAAGTCTTATTTATGCACCACAATAACGTATTTTAATAAACTGAAATTGAATAGCGGTGGTACTTCCGACAATGTCGAGTGCTAAGCACTATCTAAATCGCAACCTCCGGTAAGGACGGGCGTAGCTCCTCCAACATTATTCCATTTCGCCAAAATACATGGGGCAATAGTTAGCCATTAGGACGGTATTATTTGACCATGCAGAGGTGGCGTGCTGGCTGGTCATTTTGCCTCTACGAAATTTACACCGGCAGATACATACCCTAGCAAACGGTCCGATATTAAAACGTCTGCAGCTTTTGTGCAGGAAACTAACTGGAACCGTTTAGACCGAGAGCCTCGACGTCGGCGAAGATAAAAGTTTATGAGTTATACATAAAACGATTTTCAAATCATATTTATGAGTGTCATCCGAACATCTGCAACGGCTAGTTCGCGAGGAAATTGAAACCGTCTAGTGCATAACATTTTCACGAACAATTTAAGTTGGTATTGTGCTCAACGCCGCGAACTATGCGCTTTTTGCAATGGTCAGCAGATCCGGCCAACTTTATTGTTGTGCTCAGTATATGCCACCCCTTCGGTGTCTTTTGTGGGAATGTTCATCCCATTGTATTAGTAAACTTTGTACACTCGGGTACGTAGGTACTTAAATTGATAGTGTGTGAATTCTGTTTTATTTAAGCTGCTATTTTTTATTTTATTTTTGTCTAACATATAACTAAGTATATGTACTTACACAACTACTACATACTAAGCGGTGATAAGTAGATCACATTGGAAACCTTCTCAACTGTAGTAAGCGACAAGAAACGAGTTATCCTTCCAACAGTGTGGCCAAGTCAGCAAAACTTGAGAGTAATTTAATTTGCATCAGGGCCAAAATAAAGGCGTCAGCGGTTACGAGGGCGGGAGCGGGTAATGACACGGGTGGAGCCGGAGCCAGCAGCGACGGGACAGACTGCCAACCGACAGAATGTGCAAATGAGATATTGTCTCCTTAAGACACTACAGCTTAATAAGGTATCACAGACTTCCTTTGACCTTTCTTGTTAGTACATAGCGAGGACATGAGAATAATATGTTTTTGCAAACATCTTACTTATGTTTACAAAGTAAGTATAAATCTAGTATTTAAAGCGACATCTGTTTTGTGTCTTTATGGTTATAGGTACTAGCTGTCTCCCGTAGTATCATCCGCGGTCCCGGGATAAAAAGAAGCCTATGTCCTTCTCTATATCATAGGCTATGTGGGCTGAAAATTTCTGCGTGATCTATTCACCAGTTTAGACGTGAAAAGGTAACAGACAAACAGACAAGAGTGGCTGATTGTATTATTTTATTTTGTCTTATTTCCGCTACGTATTTTCATTTGGCAACTATTGATTCACTCAATAAAAATGTTGGTTTTTAATCACTTGGCAATTAGATAGATAATACCTTGTTTATGTCATATGAAATACTCTTCATTTTGGAATTCGTTAATTTCAAATTTTATAGAATACTAGCAGACCCCCGCGGTATCACCCGCGAACGGTTTGATTTTTTTTGCGCAGTACACTAATTATTTTTCAAAAATAAAAGTAGCTAAGTTACTCCTATTTCCTACGATGCTAATGTAGCTTACAATAATATGAGTCGAAAGTTTTATTTTAGTTATGATGTAAGCAAACTTATATGTTACAAAGTAATAATGGCCCTGATTCTGTTGCCCTTGGCCCTTGTTCACAACTAAACTAATTTTAATCTCACTATGTCTCTTCATAACAAAGAACATAAGAAAAGGATGTAAGAAATTTAGTCCTGTCAAATTAGTCCAATGCTTGTTTTCAATATAAATTTAGTCGCCATCTATCGTGGTTACGCCTAAATACACGCAAAATAAGACGGCAAAGATTAATTTTACAACTTAAAATATGTTCTATCCTTTTTCAATAATGTTCGTAAGAAAGAGATGAGATGTGACTAAAATTAGTTTAGTGTGATTTACAATAGAATCGGCACCATTATCACTTCAAACTTCAGAACGAAGTTGATTTTATGTGCATTAAGCTTTATGAAATAATCCTCGCAGCATCGTACAGCGCCCGTCACGTTCCGCGAGTCAAAGTTTTCTGTTGCAACTAAAACGTTTCTTAAAATGCATTAATCATACTATTCCAAGTCGCTCTGTTATTAAAGTTCCGATCCTATCCCTATAATTTAAAGTTTGTAATGGCCTGCATTCAATCTTGCGTGAACTTGGGCGTATCGCATGCGATATCTTACATTCATGTTACTCATGCCGCATGTTTTGCATTTTCTTTACGGTTCTAGACCTTTATACATTTTAAAAGGTTTCCTCTCGAAAAACATATACACACAAGCCACAACATTTATATTATTTACTTGCTCTTACTGCGACAAGAAGTTAATTTAATTAAAATAAACGTTTAGGACAAAATAAGTAGGTGCTTAAGTTCACAGCAAGAGGAGCACCCACAATCATACTAATATTAACCGTAAAGAGCCATCGCTGAAAATGAAATGCTCCTTTAATTTTCTTGAAATCACCCAAGCTCGATCTCGGTTTTAATTCGACAAGGAGAAGCTAGCAATCAAAAGAACTAACGGCGGCTCCAACGAGGCATTTCCATACGCGAGGGGGGCTTTGCAAACGACACGGTATTAGTTCGCAACTGATTACATTCCTCGCCGCCTTCGCTGGAAACGACTCACAATGAAGTAGCGACGAATAAACTTCATTACGCCGAGTTAAGCATGGGAAATTATAAGGAGGAATTATCTTCGAATGACGGCGGTGGCACGTACGCGAACACTTCGGGATTATAACCTACGGCACTCGTAGGACACGTCGACGTCACCTGCCCCGCTCCGTGTCGCGGAGCGTTCACCTTATACAACTCGATAGTTAATACATCCCTACAATTTTCTTCCTATTTGATTTAGGTATTACGTACAGATGTACGCGCTTTACCTATGCTTTAAAGAGGTAAAGCGCAGGATTTTCGCTTTGTAAAATTGGGTGCAGATCCCAAGAGCTGACGAAGAGCGTGGTCCCTTGAGAAAAGTAAATAGTGGCCCGTAGAAGGCTTCACCAGAGGAGATCTAAATCGGTCTTTGTCTCGTGCTAAACGCTATTCGTTTGAGAGATTTTCCATCTTTGCGGAAGCTCTAGGTTGGATTGTATTGAATGTTGAAATTGACAGTTGCATCGTATTTTCTAAACCAAGGTAGAATATTATGTACGTATATATCTACTTCCAAACGTGTTTTTTTTAAATGAATATAACATGAACAAGTTCATAATATTTACTTAGGTATATAAAGACATAAAATACTTACACTTACAAAACGAGTTTACCTTTAAATCAATCCTATTTAAGGTAACGCATTATCCGAATGTGCTCCATAATTGTAAGTGAGTTGAAGTTGTTCAGAACTAGGCACACGAAGCGGCTGTTTGTCGTTCACTGATCGTGTTTACTGGTACAAAATAAGTTTTAATTAATGGATTGGCAATTTGAGACACACGTAGTTGCCTGGATGCTATTTTGTTAAGGTGCTAAGCGGACTATGATCATAAAATCAAAGTAGAGGTGAAAATGCTTTGAACCCTTAAAATTACAACCTTGAATCTAAAATTGCAGACATAAATTTAACTATCTCTGCTGTTACGCTAACACAATAGTTTGATCCTAGATAATTCTATTTTTTTTATTAGAAACATAACTTTTTATTGCAACGTACGTAATGCGAGATTTTGTACGAAATCGATACTTTAAGAGGGTGTAGTAGGACAAAAACGTAAGAAAAACAATTTGCCAACATAACTAATAACAGGAAGTCACCTCGTTACTCACAAGTGAATGGTAGGTCGACAATCTCGCGAGCGCGCCCTCCACTTCTCGACTTAATGAATGAGAATAATTTTGCCAAAATACTTCAGAGAGACGGGACACACGCCCCGGGAATTTTTCAATTTGCAACTGACATAATGTAATAAGAGTTACACCGTGAGGATGCCGGCGTAACGTAATTAATAATCTGTGAAATATTACCTGTTACAAAGAATTTAGAGGATAAAAGTTGAGTGATAAATTTAAATAACAAGGCGGGCAACGTGTGTTCGGGGCGACTACCCGAAATACTTATGAATAGTTTGTCCGGGGTGATAAGTGAGTGTGTCGGGACGTCACGGGAATCGCAAGTTTGTATTCGCTTGCCTAATGAACGCGTGAACGCGGAATAACTCCGCGAAAGCTTGAATAATGTATGCTTTAACGAGATGTTTTTCTTCAGGGAATCTCATTAACCCACTTTCTGATTGTGTGAATGTAAACTTTGGGAAGTTCTTATTCTTTAGTGAGAGGAATCTTTTATGAGTTCCGTAAATTAAATCACCTCCAAATTAACTACGGTCCTACTTTGTTGTAATAATCAAAAAAATGTTTCGCTCCTCTTAGTAATGTTGGATCGCTTTTTATCGCGTTTAGTTCATTATAATATTTTTTGTAGTAAAAATAGTAATCATCTTTTCAATATCTTATTTTTTGTGTTTATATAAATCTAATAATTGTTTTAAAATTTACCAACTGGTAGGACAAACAGTTGGATGGTTAAGGTTCTATTAAATGTGGGCTTACATAATAACACAAATACTGGCTAAAATCGAATTCCCTTTATTACGACCATAAAATTTACCGATATTATCTCAACCAGGCCAACAGGGCGATAAAAGTAATCCTTCTATTTTAATGGTCCTCCAACCTGCCGGATGCAACAATGTGTTCAATTTGCTCCCAAACCATTTCTTCGGACCTCTACAATAAACGATTTTGTACTATGAAATGTATTTGCATACTTTTTCAAACGTTTATAAGGATACTAACCATAATCTTCAACCTCAAAACCTTTTTCGGAAGTTATTATTTATAAAGCAACAATAATTTTGCATTACGAGATGTTACATGAACAATGGAGTTGTTTTTCTGCTGAACTAGAACCAATATAGCATTTTAAATATTCACATAAAATCCTTCGCCCGGCGTTGTTTAATCGGCGCGTTAAATTCGAGAAAAGTCGAGAACACATCAAATATTAACACAGCTCGAGCGTTGTTTCGACAAATGGGATAATATCGCGTTCATGCATCTAAATCTAAACACGCTTATTTTCAGATAAAACTTAACCTACCGTATAAAAGCGAATCGGTAATTCGTTCTGTATAGAAAATCGGGTGACCTGTAATCGTTTCTTTTCTCGGATCCCCCTCGAACCATTAATCAAGTGGAACTCTGAAGTTTCACGCTACCTCCCGAATCTAATTTCGCAAACAAAGAAAACGAAATCCTGTCTACCTTTATCAATCAAAACTGTTTGAAAATTCTATTCCGTTAGTTCGCACTGTGCGAAGTCGTGCAACGGAGACAATTGGAAAAATGTATCACGAATAAAAAGTCGTATCAGAATGTAATATCGAGAGGACGCGGCTCGGAATATTCTTGTCAAGTGAAAATAAAGGGCCAGGGAAATACGGTGACAGGTTGTGAGTGGACAGTGGTCATTCGAAGCGGAGGAGTCGAATAAATAAACTCGGCACCAAATAACGATGTCACCTTCAGGTGCACCGTAGGCTGTCATGGAAAAGAGCACCTGCTCCTTTATGACACAATTGTGATATCGAAGTCGAAATATTATTAATTTCGCCCGTAAGGCTACGGATGTTAGCGCCGAGAACTATTTGAGTACTACCTCTTATTGAAAATGAACGTGTTAGATATTTACTAGATATTTATTCATATTGGTTGGATCATATTATTATGGTAGAAGGATTGAGTGATGTGGCAACACTGACCATAACGCAAATAGCAAAGTATATAAAAGTACGCACTACGCCCACCGAATCCTGATACCAGAACCTTAATCATGGTGTTTGTATCGCTTTGCAGTCGCTGACGCTATTAAACGTAAGAAATGCGTTTACGACAAACCCTTGATTTATTTATTATTTTGTCGCTTATGATTGCAACTGACTTCTGTAATGGTACAAACCCAGTCCATCAGGAACTTTATTGCAATTGTATAAAATTTTATGTGATTATAGATTATTATTATTACTTTCGTATTGCTTATATTATTGCATGCCGGAAGTTTTATAGATAAGATTTATAATACCTCGTTGACTTGAAAAGGTTATGTCTTTTGATACTGCAATAAAAAATACTAATACATACTTACTAAATGTTAGGGATACCTCGGTTATACTAGTAAACTTGGAATACCCTTTAACCGAGTTTACTTCTGACGTGTCTGGTAGTCGTGCTATCATCATTTTAGAGATTTTCTCGTTACAAGAAGCTCATAAAAACATTGGTAAATAACAACAAATAAGTCTGCTGATTAATTTATGCACATTAACTTGAATACATGACACAACAATGTAAATTGTAATAAAAAAGAATGAAGCAGTCAAGCTCAGTATCTCACTTCTGCATTTCCATCGCATTTGACTAGACAAACATATCAGCCGACCTCCACTATCTCCCACTTCCCCTGGCTTCATTGACTTCTCACACTGAAAAAAGCAATTTCGCCTTTCAGTCTTTTCTCGGTGGTTGGCATATTAAGGAAGCAATATTATGCAGATTGGACAGAGTAAACCACAGCCATTAGTACACTCGAGTTATTTATGCGTTTAATGTTGTTTCTTTCCTTTTTTTAATGCTATTTAAAGAAACCTGTACGAAAAAAATAAAAAAAATATTGTTATAGATCTATTTAGATAAGGAAATAACGAGTTAAGTGACTAAACGCGATAGATCGCTTGTTTCAATAATATAAAGAAGATCAGTAGGTAAGAAGTATTAAAAAGCTCAAAAAGTTTTCATTTGTTTTTATTAAGTCAACCCGATTAAAATGTACAAAGACTTTTTTCTTCCTTCAAAAGCATGGCAACCTGATCTTTGTAATGTAATTTGTAGTTTATTGAGGATCACTGTAATTTCCTTAATTTAAAGTATAAACTTAATGCTATTTAACGAATATTATCATTAAATAGTCAATAAGACAGTAAATAATATCACAATGTTTGATAATGACAGTAAGATCCCACCAAAAACATTTTTATGTAAAATGTTGCCAAGACATGGCTCGCACTGTCAAAAAGTTATCAGATTTCATGTAGAGGCAAGCTTATAACTCTACATGCACTTCCTCTACAAGCCCTAACTTCACAAACTCTACACACCGTAGCCAAAATATGTGGCTTGGCCGTTTCTCTACCGTCACATGGGAGTAAGGTGAAAAATGTATTCACTGTTCATTACTTTTTTGTTATTCAATCGTTTTTGTAGTAGTGAAACGGCCAAGCCACATATTTTAACTACGGTGTGTAGAGTTTGTGAAGTTAGGGCTTGTAGAGTAAGTGCATGTAGAGTTATAAGCTTGGCTCTACATGAAATCTGATAACTTTTTGACAGTGCGAGCCATGTCTTGGCAACATTTTACATAAAAATGTTTTTGGTGGGATTTCACTTCTTTTTGTAAGTTGCTAAAGTTTTTTTTTTTTTTAATTTCCAAGTTTTATAATTTTTTTGTTGTTTGTGTACTAATACAAGCTTACATACCAAATTTCAGCTTTCTAGCACTTCAGGAAGTACCCTATGAGTTTTGATGATCATCAGTGAGTCAGTGACGAAATCGGGGTTTTTTAGATATCAATAAAATCTAAAGTATTTTTTTTTTTTTTTTTTTTTTTTTTTATACCACTAAGGTGGCAAACAAGCATACGGCCCGCCTGTTGGTAAGCAGTTACCGTAGCCTATGGACGCTTGCAACACCAGGGGTATCACTCGCGCGTTGCCGACCCTGAAGAAATCTCTTCACGCCCTTTTTGAAGAACCCCATGCTGTACTCCATTGGGAAAACCACGGCGGGGAGCTCATTCCACAATCTGAGCGTCCGCGGAAGAAAACTCCTTTGGGCCCGCACAGTTCGAAACAATTCTGGTTTCAATGTGTGAGGATGGACTCCCCGTCGATGGCGGGAGTTGCGATGGTAGAAGGTAGCCGTGGGCAACAAGTCGAACAATTCTTTAGAACACTCTCCGTTGTACAAGCGGTAGAACACACATAAAGAGGCAAAGTCTCTCCTCAGACTGAGAGGTTCTAAACCGCTTGTGAGCTCGGGATCGTCAACAGTTCTGATGGCACGTCGCTGAACCGAGTCTAAAGGCCCAAGCTGGTATCCAGGTGCTCCCGCCCATAGGTGACAGCAGTACTCCATATGAGGCCGGACTTGTGACTTATAAAGTTGTAGCCTTTGTCCCGACGTGAAGTACTGCCTCGCTCTGTTGAGTACTCCGAGCTTTTTGGATGCCAGCTTAACCTTGTCTTCCAAGTGACTTCGGAACAAAACGTCGCTAGAAATGTCGACGCCAAGGATCCCGATGCTTTGACTGATGTTCAAGGAGGTGTTCTGGAATTGTGGAGCCACAGACCATGGGGTTTTCTTAGCGGTGAACGCGCAGGCTTGAGTCTTGGTGGGGTTGAAATGGACTAGGTTTAGTCGACCCCAATCGGAGACACTAGTTAATGTACTCTCGATTTCAGACATCAGCCGTTCGCGACTTTCCTCCACCTCGGAACGAGGGGTATTTGCACGGCCCGTGTAAAAAGCGTCCCCTGTACTGTCGTCCGCATAGCAATGAATACCGTCAATAGACAGCATATCATTGATATGCAGTAGGAACAGTGTAGGGGACAGCACAGAGCCTTGCGGGACGCCAGCATTTATGTCCATACTATCAGAGCAGCTACCGTCAACGACGGCTCTTATGCATCTGCTGGACAGAAAACTGGTAACCCATTTGCATAATCCCTCGGGAAGCCCGTATGATGGTAACTTCGCTAAAAGACCGCTGTGCCAGACCCGATCGAACGCCTTCGCCACATCTAGGCTCACTGCCAATGCCTCACCTTGACTCTCGATGGCGAGTGACCAACGGTGCGTGAGATACACAAGGAGGTCACCAGCTGAGCGACTGTGGCGGAAGCCATATTGTCGGTCGCTCAACAACTCGTGATCCTCCAGGTATCTCAAAAGCTGCGTATTGATCACACGCTCCATTACTTTGGAGAGAAGGGAGGTGATGGCGATAGGCCTGTAATTCGTCGGGTCTGATCTATCGCCCTTTTTGGGCACTGGGTGCACGTGGGCAGTCTTCCACGAAGACGGGACTTCCTTTTTGGTGTAAGAAAGTGCGAAAAGACGCGTTAATACTGGACACAATTCAGGAGCACACTGTTTCAGCACCACTGCCGGTATGCCGTCTGGCCCACTCGACTTATGGATGTCCAGAGAAAGCAGTTCCCTCCTGACCTCCCGCTGGGTAATGCTTATCTCTGGCATGGAGCTAGCACACTGCGGGATGGTAGGCGGTGTGGCGCCCCCGTCATCCAAAGTGGAGTTCGAGGCAAAGAGAGAGCCCAAAAGATCAGCTTTCTCCTTTGCACTATGGGCCAAGTTTCCATCCGGCTTACGGAGTGGTGGCAAGGACGACTGGCAAAAGTTTCCTTCAGCAGCTTTAGCTAGAGACCAGAAAGCGCGACTTCCAGAGGGAAGGCTAGTCAGTCTCTCACCAAACCTGCCGACGAAATCGAACTTAGCCCTGGCAATCATTCGCTTACTGAACCTCGAGGCAGCGTTAAGTTTGCGTTTCGCATCAGAGATGTTAGGGTCCTGATTAGTTCGGGCCGTGGTCCAAGCCTCAAACAAAGTCTGCTTATTTTGTCTAGCATCTTTGCAGGGCCGATTAAACCACGGTCGCTTCTTCACCCCTGCAGCCACTAGCGGGTTTGGGATATAACATTCCATTCCCGCCAGTATCGCCTCAGCGACGGCAGCTGCACAGGTGTCAGGATCATCTGATGCGAAGCAAAGCTGTCTCCACGGGTACGATGCGTAAAAATCTCGCAATCCATCCCAATCTGCTGACTTGTAGTGCCATACACGTCGCCTTCCGGGAGGCCGGGGCGGATCATG
The DNA here is from genome assembly GCA_951394255.1 of Polyploca ridens. Lineage (NCBI taxonomy): Eukaryota > Metazoa > Arthropoda > Insecta > Lepidoptera > Drepanidae > Polyploca > Polyploca ridens. The sequence continues at coordinate 6,522,342 of OX596247.1, forward strand.
TCGAGCGCATGGCACTTGCGTCCGGACGAGGCAGTGGTCCGATGACCCAAGTGGCGCATCCACTGTCACTGCATAGTTGTCTGGTCGCGTAGTCAGCAGAAGGTCCAGTAAGGAACTAGTATGGCTCTCAATATCTGGAATTCTCGTAGGAGAAATAACCAGTTGTGAGAAGCCATAGGCCAGGGCAAAGTCGTGAGCAGTCCTTCCCGCGAAGTCAGTGGACCGAGAACTAAGCCACTCAGCGTGGTGAGCGTTGAAGTCTCCTAATATCACTAACTCCGCGGAGGGGTACTGCTCCAGTACTTTGTCAGTCGTCAGTTGTAGGTGCTCAAATAACCGGATTGTGTCCGCGTCACCGCTATGGGACCTGTAAAGGCACGCGTAAACTTTGGTGTGGCCACCGTGATCTACGCGCGCCCACAAAATCGACAGGTCCCGGTCTTCTAGGCCATGGAGACGGCGACAGCAAATATCCTCCCTGACGTACATACATACCCCGGCACGGCGCACAAAATTGTGCTCCAGCTTGTACCCGGGGTAGTGTAAATACGATGTATCAGCAGGGCAGGATATTTGCGTCTCCGTAAGAAATAGCAGGGTCGGCTGTGCAGTCTCAAGATGTTGGTGGACTGCATTGATATTAGCGTGTAGTCCCCTGATGTTGCAAAAGTCCACCGACAGTGTGGACGGGGAGGCCGCTGAAGAACCATTTCTTTTTTTATGTTTCCTTGGCATGTTTAAAAGGGGTTGGATAGAGATTAAAAAGGAATCGCTGTGCCAGCAGCGAAAGGGACAAAGTGCAGTGTTATTCCCCGAGAGTGGTGGACAGGTGATGCGGTTTATTGGTGCGGCAGCCGGAAGGGCCCCCGGTCCCCCCATGATACAGTCGGCCGGGTCCACTCCGGTCTCCTCCTCCGGCACGACCAACTATACCATGGATTATGCGCGAGGCGGCGGGTCAGCCTCCCAGGGCGGAGATTAAGTGATCCCTGGGCTCGGGACCCCTACAACCTGCGGGCAGCCAGCGGGCAGCTGTTTCACCGGGTCTCCCTGACCGCCGCAACAACACACCGCGCCTGTACAACACACCGCGCCTGTACAACACAACGGAGGTGCGACACCGCTGGTCCCCAAACACTGCCAGCACAGCGCTTCCTCATGGAGCTCTGGCGACCTTACTCACCGCAGGAACACAACACCACATTAAAACAGCATTATTTGGCTGCGATCTTCTGTAAGGTGGAGGTACTTCCCCAGTCGGGCTACTCCGAATTTCGAACGGGATAAACCGTTATGCCCTTCCTCACTTAAAAGTATTAAGAGCTATGTTATTGAAACTTAATATGTTTAATAAGTTCACTATTGACATCATATCCTGAGAATTTTGTTTATCTGGTATAAACCAAACCCAAGTTATGAGGGTTCAAAAAGTCGACGAAGCGCTTCGAGAAAAGGTAGGTAGTGCCCTTTCGCTTCGCTTGGCTGTCTTGGCGGGGGCACTCCCGTGCCCCCAGATGACGTTATTTACTTAACAGTTTTCAATCAGTATATTTAATAGCGTTTTATGAGTAAGGCCATAAATGTATTGCACTTAAGTACTGTCATTTTCCTTATTTAACATGAATATGAAACTATACCTTTCGGTAGGTATAATTTAGAATGAATTTGGAAGAACCAACCCGGAGCTTATGAATATTTGATCCGACATAGGCAACAAAGCAATCTTCAGTCAAAATCAATCCACAAAAATAAAATTGCTTCTTAGTACAATGACCTCCGAACCCCAGTGCTTATACTACCCCCAAAATCCCTCGAATTGTAGATGTATTCCGATTTGTTTCATGGTCCTACATACAGAGGAATGTTAAGGAAGCAATATTATGCAAATCCTAGCCGCAAATATAAAAAGCTCTCGTTCGCCTCACACTTTGCATCTCAAGGCTATGCATTTGATACTGGAATGCCCCTAGAGAAAAAATGAAAACGCAATTTGAAATTCTATGCGTTTTAGAGGCCCCTGCGTGAACTCCTATAACGTTGGAAGCTATCCAAATTTTATAATTTTTGTTACTTTTTGATGCTTTGTAAAAAGGTTTTTATATAAGCATGAGTCCAATGAAGGGAAGGTGAATGAAAATAAAGAATTAGGTAAGAACTACTCTACCATCTCTATAATATTCTTCATCTATACATATATGATATAGCTGATGAGTTTGTTTGTTTTGAAGATTCTAATACCAGAAATGATAATTCTGATTTGAAATTTCTCACTTTGTCTAGTATCTCTTATAATTATGTTTAATTTTATCCATACTTAGTTTTATTTTATTAATAGTGGTTATCCATTTTTAATGGATTAATATTAATTAGGTATATGTTTTTTTAAATGTATCTTATATGTTTTGTATACCGAATAAAACAAGAGTGAGAGGCAGAACCTTCCATATTGCAAAATTTCGAAACCGTCCGTCTAACCACGAATATGTAGTGTGAATGAGAAGCGATACAGGCCAGAATACAAGGGAGAGGCGAGTGGATCCACAGGATGTAGAGCCGATACCAACAGCCGATGTCGGTCGTCAACGTTGCTTTGTCTTGTACCGACGCTACCAAACCGAACTACAAGTATTTGCATAACAATGCGCCGAATTTGATGCGTACCTATACAAAGCAAGACCAGCCCTCCGCATAATCTAAGCATAGACGACGGAATAGAAAAGAAAATTTTAGATTATCTCTTAGGCTTGGTTTACAAAATTATTTCAGCCTACAAAGTAGTTTCACCAAATAAGTATAATGTAAAACGATGTAGTCAATTTTGCCCTTATAGAGTTTGTTACAATAGTGTATCTTTTTTATTTTAATCCTGCTTTCGCTTTAAAAACAACTTGGACACATATACAAATATAAACAAAACGTTCAATCTAGCCCAAATGCTAGACTGAAGTTTGCAAACAATCCATTGTTCAATTGTCAAAGTGCAATAGATAATACACAGATGTCGATCTCGGCCAAAATCAAACCTGGAATAACATTTCAATGCAAGTTCGGCTCTCAGATTCATAGACTGATCGTATTATACCAGTTAGTTCCCTTCCTATATCGAACGAGATGAAGCTACTCACGTAATAGTCCTATTGTCCGCATATGGAGATAGGACTACGTTATCTCAGAGGCCATTCAAGCAAGAATGTAACCGACATTAATTGATTTAAGCGTCAGAAATAAGCTAGCAATTTCGAGTCAGTTTCATTTTATTTACAAGAAAGTGTTATACACTATCTTCGCAGCTTTAAACTTTTTTAAATGGCGTAGAAAAAGTTAAGCCACAAAAATGAATTCCGCTTCAGAGTTACATTTTTCTCCCGAGATACCGCCAGTAATCTGCTAGACCAGCAGGAAATCTTCAGCCTCCACTCCTTCCTTAATTAGCAGAATATTTCAGAGAAAAAAAGAAGCAACAGGAAGCATTGCAGAGAGTAATAAAAGGAAGCGGCTCGTGACCGTTATGGCTGCCTAATGGAGTCACGTTATCTAGAAAAGGCGGATAAACAAGTTTAGAACGATAATAAAGTTACAATATAAATTGGTTATGTAATTTTTGTAGTTAACGTTTCGAATTAAGTTTTAATGGTATTGATTTAAAACAAAGCTTACATAATTATGTGACTAGAGCTTATAAAGCATAATTATTCTAAATTTAGGACTTACAATAAAAACATTGAAATAACTTATTGCTGTATAAATCCCAGCAAAAACGACAAAAAAGAGAACTTGATTTGCGACTTAACTTTCATGCTTTGGCATTTAAGTCAACCGTAAAAGCATCGAATAAATTGTAGGTCAGAAGGGACAGATAAAACGAAGAGCGTATTTCCACGGGTTTTTCTCTTAAGTTATTTGGTAGAATATTGACTAGCTTACTTATTTCTCCTTATTGTAAGTTATTTCTGATTGTAGGATATTTAAAGGGGATTTATTTGGAATAAATAAACACCATATTGATTTATTAACTTTGAGAATCACAGTGAGTGCTTGGATCGAGAGTGAAAGATTCGGTTGTATTACAATATATTTACATTTTAAATGTAGGACTCTTCTAGGACTAGTGAACTTTTTTGGATTACTGTGCGGGAAGTCTCAACATATAATATTTTATGACGTTAACTATACAGGTTGTTGTTTTGGTCGGCGACAAGCGACCCAGGAGCGGTAGTACAAAATATATATTCCCCAAAAATGGACTTAATTCCATTAAATACTGTAAATATGTTGAGAAATACCTTATTCAATCTATATATATAAAATTCAAAGTCCTGACTGACTGACTGACTGATCGACTGATATATCAACGCACAGCCTAAACCACTGGTCCTAGAGACATGAAATTTAGAGGGTATATTCTTTGTGAAGAGTAGATATCCACTAAGAAAGGGTTTTTCGAAATTCCACCCCTAAGGGGGTGAAATTGGGGATGAAAGTTTGTATGAAAGTCCGTCAGTTTCGAAGTTAGGATCTTCAAATTTTGTGTTTAGGCTGAAGATTGAAAATTAATGTATACGTGTCTCAGCGTTTAATTCCACCATCGAAGCGGGATGAAGTTGTTTTGTTTTTTTTATTGTTGTAGAAAAATATGTCATTTGATTCCTGTAGGCCACGCGGGCTAAGCCGCGAGCAGAAGCTAGTTTGAAATAAAATTACTGCAAAGTATGGTTTCTAGGCACGTGCACAGACTAGAGCTAGGCGCAAGCCGCCATCGCGCCACCCCTTTACTCCCTCGTACTCCCGTTGAGTATTATGTCTACACTTTAGCTTATTACATGATTTTCAAAATTTTTATTTTTTAATTTTTATTATTAAAAAAAAATAAAGTATTTTTATTATTAAAAAAAAATAAAGTATTTTTTTTATATTTTTTTTAGCACCAGTATCAATTGTATTATTGACCCTGAGTCGCTCGTCGCTGACCAAAACAACAACCTGTATATTTGCGTTCCGAGTCCCTGCATTAAATATTAATCTACGAAAAATCTAGTTCATGTAATAGAATAATCTTCATGTAATAGAATAATCTTCATGTAATAGAATAATCCTTAGGATATTTTAAAAGGCTTACAACAAAACGGTATTCATTTCATTCGGCTTACTTTCAGCTTGAGACGAATATGCTCTCATATACTCGATTAGGACTGCCAGTTGGAAGTCGCGACCTACACATCTCAACTCCATCCTCAAAATGAGTATCGGAAATTTACATCAGCTCGTAATACCGTACCGGCTCAGCCTTTATTGTAAACGCCGTAATTTGAATTTCGTCTTTGATATTCAAATGAGACTCTACTTGAGACAGTGCCTTAGTTATTTGAGTTTTTGTAAAGCAATCAAGTTTGTTTATAGGAGCCCGTGTAATTGTAAATCTCGCTCTGTGGTCTTAATTAATGCATAAAATCACTTTCGAGGCCTTTGACGAAACCACCCTTTGTTGAACTGTAAAATGTGAAGGGTAAATTTCGTTCACTTTTACAATTAATTTGGTATTTAGAACATAAATGCATGATGTAGGATTTACAAATAATTGATTTGTGGATATTTCGATAAGCTCACCTACAAAAAATATTAATTTTAGCAAAACTTGTAGATAATCATCAAAATTCGACGTTAGGCAAGCCGTATTTTCCACAAAAAGGCTTACAGAGAAGAGCCAGCTACCGTACAACTCCAGTAGGTAGAATTTGAGTAGTTGATCGTTAATTTCTATAAGTATTTATAACATTAACAGATGAGAATAATAATAGGGTCAAGAACACATTATAATAGTCCGATTCGAATTAGTGCTGTCAAGAGTCTATAAATTATTGTAGCACTCATGTCTGACGCTCAGCCAGTTAATATTCTTACAATAGTCATTAACAAATACCTTTTAATAAGCAAATATGAACATAATTATTAGAGCTAACGAACATAAATATCTTTTTATATCTTAAACTAGCGGTCCCCCGCGGTTTCACCCACGTTCGCGGGATGCATATAACACTTGGGGATAATTTAGTTTCCTATCAGTGAAATAATTTTATGAATCCGACTGGCAGTTCCAGAGATTAATAATAAAGCCTTTTATTTCCTCAACAGTTCCAGAGGTCTTACAGTACAAGTAAAGGGAACATTCCGAAATATTAAAAAAGTTGAAAATTAAGGTTTTTGGTACTTACAAGTTTTCGCGAAAATCTAAATGTGTCCATATATTTTTATCGAGTTAACTCAGGACCTTGATTTTTATACACCTAATAGGGATTATAGATCTCAGTATCTGGTATAAATTTCTTGCTAGGTCCACCCGTTCTGAGAAAATCAGTGGTGACACATAGACAGACAGACAGAGGGACAAGAGAGTGATCTTATAAGGGTTCCTTTTTTTACCTCTTGAGGTACGGAACCCTAAAAACTCTTCAGCGTATAGTATAGATTCCAGATTTATTGTAACCTTATAAAAAGATTATCGAGAGATTAAACGACGTAATACATTGCGATTTTCGATGGTATCTAATGTAGATTTACCATCGTGTACCATCGCTATCACATACGCACATTGCAACATTTACAACATTATTTAAGGCTTCTAATTTCCATACGAATAATGGTTTGCGTGAGCTCCCTTTCCGTGTTGTGAACTTTTCAGGCCGTCTCGAGATTGAATCGATATCGGAACGGTATCGACAAGTCACGAATTTGATTTAAACATGAATATCCGCAAAGAGCGATGACGTACCGAGATACACACACAGTTGAAGAATCATTATAACTGACGGCATTGCATCGGAGCTCGAGTAATCCATGCGGGTCGGCTGCATCCATTACAGATCACAGTATGTAAATAAACTACTATATTTGTTTAGTACACGCGTCAATTACTCATAATACCAAAATTAATGGATCGACTCCATAGGTGTACATTATGATATAACAGTAAATATAGTGTACATACATACATAGTAAATAAAAACTGGGTTAAAAAATATAATCCCAACATTATTATAAGCCTAAAAATGCACTATATTCTAAAAGGAACATAAAACTTAAACTATTTAAGCATTGACCAAACTTTTCTTACAAACAGAATAAAAATAAGTTAAAGCAATTTTCAACTATAACTTTATCAAATTATTTTCAACAATCTTCAGACGGAATTGCCCCTAGACAGGTTTCACATACAATATGTATATACGTAGGTGTTCAAATGTGATTTTGTGCGGCAAGTTAAACTAGATTACCCTGTCATGGAGCAAGGCGGACACCTGCCTGCCTCTACGGTGTCATGGTAAATGTAAACAATCGACGGCAATATCATGTTATGATAGTCATCACTATTAACGCCTCGGTTGTACTATAGAGATAGCACAACCGAGACAATAGTATTAATAGTAACAGTCTTGTCTCATATTGCAGTGATTTTAAAGCAATTGATTGCACAGTAATAGTAAAAAACCTACAAAAGCTTGAGGTTTCTATGGATTTTTTATTTATTATAAAGAAACCACACAGGGGTGGCTAATTCCTCAACTCAAAAAACTATCGTGAAAGTCTCTCAATATTTGCCCGACGAATTATTCAGCTACATAATAATTTACATAAGAGTAAATATTTTAAAAATATTATGAAAGTTCATTAATAACAGCGCTATAAATAAAGTTTGAGTGCCGAAGCAGTAATTACAAGGGAAGCGAAGCGAAAATATTGCAGGAACGACAACGTGTCGACAAGGCGTCGCGTTAGCACGTTAGCATGCATTCTTTCCCTGCGTTCATTAGCATAACAAGTAGTTTCGTTAATCAAATGTACGAAATTAATAGCGCAGTTTAGAGTCGACGTTCCAGCCGGCAATCACACGGCCATTACAAATTGCTAGCAATTACACCGCCCTCCCTCACCTGTGCGCTTAACGGCATTTTTTTATACTCATACGGCAAATATAATATAATAGTTTATGTATAAAATGTAGCAGGAAGTTTACAAATCAAGTAATAAGTAAAATGTCTAGGAATATATAGGAACAAGATGATATCGAGCTATTTGGATCTGCTATTACTTTAGAGAACCCTGTAAGTTGAGCGATTTTTCTCTCCATAGAGATTATGTGATGCTCTGACTTTACATTTCGTTGTGTATTCGTTATTATGAATTTGGAAATATTTCAGGTACGAAGAAACATCATAGACCAGGGTCAAAGCCTACAAAAATGGTAAAAAATGAAATAAATTACAGTAGGATGAAACCCATTAGAAAAGCAGGGGAATATGATCAAAATGAGAGGAAAAATAAATTACGGTCGATCCGAGTTCGGGAAGTGGGAGGGGGTGAGTTTTTAAGGGTGAAAAATGGTTTATCTTGATTTCCGGCAAAACTACAAGTCCTATGGAAAAAAGTTAAATGGCAAAGTTGTAGGCAATAAAAAGATCTACAACTTTTGTATTTGCAGATTTTTCACATAACCTCAAAATTTATGTGAAAAATTCAAAAAACCAAGTTTTTGGTTTTTTATTTATATCTTTTTCAAAAAAAATTTTTTTTCTACGAAATTTGGTGAAAACTTACCTTATTATGTCCCAAATACACTGTAATTTATTTGATTAAAAATATTTATTTTTTCGCTTAATTTTAATTTAATATCAAAAAAGCACCCTAATTTTCAATCGAAAATTCTGACGTCAAAATATCAGCTATTTTCAAAAAGTTTGGGGGCTTTTTGTTCGTTGAAATATCTACTTTCTGATGGTGTAAAGAAAAATATACATTACTATAGGAAATATTCTTAGAAAATGCAAAAAATTGAAAAAACCTCAAATTCGATTTTTTTTTTTAAATCATTATGTACAATTTTGAGGTATTTATTAAAATTTACACTTTAATTACTCAAAAAACGTAAGATTTCATGTTTTATTGATAAACGAAAAAATTACAAATTAAAATATACTTCTATAATTAACAAACAAATAAGTTAATAAAGTTAATATTTAATAAGACATCTACAATATTTTGAAAAAGTTGTAGAATCTTCTTTAAATAATATTTGTAGATGCCTATTTATTGCTGTTTTAAGATAATTTATATACCTGAGTGACCTTCGGTGAATTTAAGCCCATTGTAAGTTATTTCATTGAGAAGTGGGGACGGACCTAGGAGGGTCTGGGCCTTACTACATACCTGCTATTTCGTAGCAGCTGTAAAGACCGTTAGCCAGTATTCGAGATACAGAGTAGTGTACAACATCGTTTTTAAAAATACACGTGCAGGCTGAGTTACTCTAAGTGATTTGTGAGAAATTTACTTTATTCAAAGAATCGTTTGGAATCTACATAGCAAGGTAAATACTATCTGTATTTTAATCTATATTAATCAGCTTCAAAATAAATAACTATTTGCTGCAGCTGTGAAACTGGATGTAACAGTTTAAAATGTGGCTGCCGAAAACATGGTTTAAAATGCACAAATTTATGCACTAATTGTCATGGTTCTGAAAATTGTTCCAATATGGAAGAAAAAATCTACGAGGAAGTAAATGATTCAGATGAAATTATGGATGAAGAACCAATGCAGACTGGAAATAACATTGGAGACGAAGATGATGGTCTTGAAGATTTCGACGATCAACTAGAGTTGGAAAGATTTGTCGAATCTGACGATGAAGAAATACCTCCAAAGAGACAAAAACGAATGAGTAACTGATTAGAATTTCAAATAACGTATTTATAAATAATAAGATTAACGTTTTTTAAAAAAAAATTAATGAATAGCGTAATCAGAATTAAGTTTCTAAATTCAATAGTACGATTTACATGTATATTTATTTTGTATGAGATTTTCTATGACATTAATGTAATTCGAGTAAAATAAATAAACTTTTCAACTAAAAAAATTGCAGCAATCACATTTTTTTGATGAAATTGTACATAATGATTAAAAAAAAATTTCGAATTTGAGGTTTTTTCAATTTTTTGCATTTTCTAAGAATATTTCCTACAGTAATGTATATTTTTCTTTACACCATCAGAAAGTAGATATTTCAACGAACAAAAAGCCCCCAAACTTTTTGAAAAAAGCTGATATTTTGACGTCAGAATTTTCGATTGAAAATTAGGGTGCTTTTTTGATATTAAATTAAAATGAAGCGAAAAAATAAATATTTTTAATCAAATAAATTACAGTGTATTTGGGACATAATAAGGTAAGTTATCACCAAATTTCGTAGAAAAAAAATTTTTTTTGAAAAAGATATAAATAAAAAACCAAAAACTTGGTTTTTTGAATTTTTCACCTAAATTTTGAGGTTATGTGAAAAATCTGCAAATACAAAAGTTGTAGATCTTTTTATTGCCTACAACTTTGCCATTTAACTTTTTTCCATAGGACTTGTACTTTTGCCGGAAATCAAGATAAACCATTTTTCACCCTTAAAAACTCACCCCCTCCCACTTCCCGAACTCGGATCGACCGTAATTTATTTTTCCTTTCATTTTGATCATATTCCCCTCCTTTTCTAATGGGTTTCATCCTACTGTAATTTTTTTTGGTTTCAAAAATTATCTACCCTGGTCTATCAATACAACTTTAAAGGAATTTCACTAAATATTCTCCAGACTAAAGAAAACTGCGCGAGACTCGATACAGCGCTGGGAAACACTAGAATAGGACTACGATGGTGAATATAGCTCAAAGCTTGAACCTTTAGTCAAGAAAAATCATCATAGGCTATGTATGGCACTTCGTAGCACCTTTCTAGCTGGCTACCACCCTTTTTGTCACTAAGCAGTAATCTTTATTGTTTAAATTTCAATATTCTAATTTACACTAGTGATCATTTCAGTTCAAGAGTGAACATCGCTATTTTGTAGGAAATTATACACTTTTACAAAGCTGCCATCAAAATCCTGATTTCCATATTATTCTGCTACATACAGGAACGACAAAAATGCATCGTTAATGCATAAATAAATGAGCAACGCCACTGATTTTTATTTTATTTTTACTCGTAAATTACGTATAAGGGCTGCACTCATTAAGAATGCTACCTCGTTATTCCTAAATGAATACATTTCAGAAAGATATAGTTTTTTAGTTACTGTTTTATCTTAGAACCTTATGATCTGATCAATCTTATCATCGCTGATATAATTAATATCTTCAAATTATATAATCGGAGTTATTTTCAGAGGACAGAGGAGTTAAAATATCAAATATATATACTATCTGTGATTAACAACGTATAATGGAAACGATATATCTATCCGAAAGGTATCTATCAAAAGTTTCAGCTCAAAATAGATTACTCAAAAATTCATACCAAATTTTTGCTTTGCAAATCATAACCAACGTGTCACCGCTCAATTTGGGTCATTATCTTTTCACATCACTTGTTATTATTATATTCTATTTCGCGATCTGTGCGCCTAGTACCAAAGAAGTCCTGTACTTTTTATGGGTTCCGTGAACGTTGTATATTGTATAATAAAAAAGTAATTTAAAAAATACGGCTTCAAACGACACTTGCTGATTTGAAGTCAGCGACATATTTTCAATGGAATACGTCGTGCTCTTTCGCTGACTTCAAATCATTGTCAGATTAGAGTTATTTCATACTTTTTAGTGTAGTTTGAAGTCGATTTAACTTTTTTAAATTACTTTTTTATTTCGTCATTTTTAGTTTTTCTTAAATTCACTAAAATTTGACCAAGGTTTTGATATTGTTTTCTTTTGACACCGCACCCGTAGCTCGTATCAATAAGCCAGGCCGTCACATCACACATATTTATCCATATCTTGATAACTACTGAATCATTTTTAGTTTTTTTTAATGCACTAGAATTTGACTAAGGTTTTGAGATGTTTTTCCTTTGACACCACACCCTTAGCTCGTATCAATAAGCCAGGCCGTCACACATATTTGTCCATATCTTGAAAACTACTGAACCGATTTCGATGAAACTTACACTGTTCCCTAAGTTGAAGTAAATGTAAACCAATAAAATAATTGTTACAATCCGATCAATATCTTCGGAGATATGCGTGGACAAACATACATACATACACCTATGAAATTTTGTATACTTGTTTAGAAGCCCTAATAGATCATCATATGTGAATATATTGTAGTTCCAATAATTTTACATACATACGTGTCGAATCGATAATCTCCTTTTTAAGTCGATTAAAAATAGTTTATTTTGTCTAAATACAACGAAGAAATCCTAATTTGTATTCTAAGAACTAACGAGCGATGGTGCTCCGTGTACACTAGATCCACTGATATTTTATATTTACCCACTCAGAAGTGTATAAGCTTACCATTCCTCATCCTTTGAATGATGTTATCGCGATTTCCCAAATGTTTCGCTCTTTTTGATCTAAATTCCTTATATTTGGCTTTGCGTTTCGCCTTTTCCGACCACACATCACAATTCTTTTGTGGCACGATAAGGCTTACTTAAAAATCGAATGTTTATTCGTAGCGAAGTGCACTACACACTCTGTGGTTTCTTTTCAAAGACTCTTTGCGAATTTAAATAAGCTTTTACTTCCTTTTTGAAATATAGTAATTAATAATCACAATAAATTGCGGCTGAATTCAGAACTGATTATTTTTATGTGTACGGTTATATTATATGATTTTTTAATATTTTTTTAGAACAGCCGCTTATTTTTAATTGCAACATTTTTATTTGCTTAATTGTATATTCATTTTTTTATTAGAGATGTAGAGCATAACATATTTAGCTCAAAGAGTAGCTTGACTGGGGAAGTACACTTTACAGAATACCGCAGTGAAATAACTTAATGTTGTGTTCCAAACATCGGGAGGGGGGAAGAGTCGGTAACGCTTGAGTGATGCCTCGTGTATTACAAGCATCAATAGGGATACGGTAACCGCTTATCACCAGACAGGCCGTAAGCTTGATGGTGACTTAGTTGTATGAAAAAAAAAATAAGATTCCTAGTGTCATAAGAAGATATTAAATATAATTTAATTATTTTATAATTATTCGTAACAGGGTTTAAAGATTTATAATGTCGGAACTAACTACCGAAAAAGAAGAGATTTGTTGTTGTATTAATTTTTTTACTTTTTGTATTATAATATAAACAAATGAGGGTATTTTGGACATTTTATATAGTAAACATAAACATTTTATATAGTAAACAGTAGAGCAATATTCAAAAAGTTTTCAGTGAACGAAAACATCGCGAGGAAACTATAGCACCCTCAAGTTGAAAATCTGTTACCAGCACCTATCAGTGTGTTCCCCCATTTTTTTTAATACTCCTAAGGTGGCAAACAAGCTTACGGCCCGCCTGATTGGAAGCAGTTACCGTAGCCTATGGACGCTTGCAACACTCGCGCGTTGCCGACCCTGTTGAAGAACTCCATGCTGTACTCCAATGGGAAAACCACGTCGGGGAGCTCATTCCACAATCTAAGCGTCCGCGGAAGAAAACTCCTTTGAGCCCGCACAGTTCGAAACAATTCTGGTTTCAATATGTGAGGATGGACTATCCGTCAATAGCGAGACTTGCGATGGTGGAAAGTAGCCGTGGGTATCAAGTTGAAAGCTCGGTCAAAGCTCGGGATCGTCAACAATTCTGATGGCACGTCACTGAACCGAGTCTAAATGCCCAAGCTGGACTTGAGAGCTAGTTCGTTTTCACCGACCACATCATCACCATACCATGGTGTGGTTGTGGTCAAACGGCCTGTGTTTGAAAACATCAATTTTTTTATGCTTCGCATTATTTTTTCAATCCTGTCCTTGTTGCTCCGGAGGTATAAAAAATTATTAAAATACTAAAAAGAGAGCGCGGTGCAATGTGACATAAAGTGATATGCGATCTTAATTCAATTACCTCTGAATTCATGAGTAACTGTGACTCTTCGTTAAAAATACAAAACTGAATTTCAGATGAGGTTTTATGTCACTAAGCCGCTCTTATCATCAAATTTATTCACAGTCGAACTTTTAAAGAAAGCGCTTATTCTCGAATAAAAATAATCAAGATATTCATGCGATCAAAAGTGAGGGAAAGTGGCAAAAAAGAAAACTTTAATTAAACTTTCCAAAATCATTATCAGATAACATTATTCATTAATTTTAAATGGTGGTACTGCCGAGCCGATGGCTGATAATTTTTGCCGGGCTCCAAGTAGACAGGAAATGACGTAAAATTTATCTCTAAACTGGAGGAATTACTTTCCACCAACTCCGCGAAGAAATGGAAATCTGTAGGTTTATAACTTTGGAGAAAATTGTTTTTTTCCGAATTGGAATAATATTAGCTTTTGGTGATGCGGCAACTTTTCGTAACAAACATTATTAAATCTTTTTAAGGGTGTCTACGTGGAATGGCTCATTTGTGATTGAATCTCAAGAAAGATTTTCATTATTAAAGGCTTACGGAACGTCAACAAAATTTTCGCGGTCCCCGAGTATTTATTGAAGGGACGGTCGCCCATAACCCGAAAGGAATATAACGCATTCAAATATCAAGGAAATTTATCAACCTTCTAGCATCGGGCCCAATACGTTTGGGTCGTTCATGGCATATTACAGTCGAAGACTCGTCAGCTCTCCGCCGGAAAAGTCAATTTGACGCAGATTACGGACGACTGAGGGGAGTCTTACTAAAACACCAATGTTTATAGACATTTCGTTTGATATAAATAATGAATACGATATTTTACGAGTTTTTGAAAATGGAATTTGAAGTTTTCATAAAAGCCTCTCTAAATGCCTATTTAGTTTATCTATCTAAAAATAATTCAAACCAAACGACAATCAATCTTCGCAAATAAAGCAAAAACCAAAGGTTTACCTTTGGATATATTTTAAGTATTTGTTAGTTAGTGCCCTTATTAAATAAATTAAATACCAACTCAAAAAGATCCGTGTACTTAAACTAAATATCAATAAATCGACCTGTTAATAACTATAAAAAACCACTAAAAGAGTAATAAATAAGTCTCATCAAAATACAATTTATTATTACAGTTGCGTGTCACAATATCGTTCGATAATGTAACATGAAGTACGATACAATAAATGAAAGCAACGCTGTATTACACACGTGTGAACCGCGCCTAAACGTCCACTCAGTGGGCAGTATAAGTCCATGGGCGCGTTTCGCGACGATGTTCTATTACAAAAGGGAATTGGATCTTGATTCATTGGTTCGGAAAATCGGCAGCGTACCTTGATAATTTCATTTCTGTACAATTTGACCGCGTCCGTGGTCAGACGATTCTTGGGGGCCTCCGCGGACCCGACAACAATACAGGGACTCCCCTACGGATCTCACACACAATACTAAGCTTTTATTGCCTCCTTTTACAATCTCCCATTACCTCCAAGGCTCCGGCGCTACTGGGAATCAGTTTCGTTACAGTTTTTTTCTTTATATTTCCCTTTACGAACGATTTTCATGTCCATCAAGATTCGATATTGATCAATGTTATTATTTTGTGGTATATTTTCTTGAAAAAGCTTTTTTATATCGACTTTATATAGACAATATTTTTTATGAATACAATCCATCATAAATCAAAGTACCTACTTTTAGACGCATGAAAAACAGATATAAAATAAACCGAGCGAAGGAACACAATACCTATTGGTACCGGAACTATTGAAGGTGGCTGTAGAATCAAAAATATCACATTAGTGGCCACCTTTATCGGTGGTTTGCGCAACGGCATGGACGACTCCCCTTTCAGCTTTTACACAGATTGTATTGGCACAAATACGACATGGCAATACTGTAAATATACTTGCTGGCGGCACAAATTGAAAAATTTGTAAAATTCATGAATATGAATAAGTGTTCCGTTGCCGTGAATGGGGTATCAATTATGCAAAATGTTCGTATTGCATTGATCGGGTGGCGTTTGGCGTTGCCGAGTTTTGTAGGCTCGATCCGATGCGAGGCGAATAATCGATATCTCGTGTTCATCAACTGCCGAGTTATATCTGTCCTACCTTATCACAAATTATTTGATTGGCAATATTCATCCTACGATGTTCACGCAATAAACGTTACAATTAATGTGCAAAGGGTCACGGTTATTACATCAACTGTCATCTAACTGTGACGGAATTTCATCCCTGTTGCCATTTAATTACGAATGAATTTCATCAATTATTTTCACATGCTTATGGCTTCCGTTAAATTGAATGACGTCATCGAAACAATCGACTTTATGGGTTAAATGGATATTATAAGATCCTTAATTATCATTGGGGTATCCCTGTATTTTTATTTATCAAGCAGAGTGTAAACGTAAAAGTTGACAAGTTGTATGTTCTTCGTCATTTTAGTTTTTATAATATAACTAGCTGACCCGCGCGGTTTCACCCGCGTTCCGGGGATAAAAAGTAGCCTATGTCCTTCTCTATACCATAGGCTATATGCATGCCAAATTTCATCGCGATCGGTTCAGCGGTTTAAGCGGGAAAGCGTAACAGACAGACAGACAGAGTTACTTTAGCATTTATAATATTAGTTAGGATTCTAGAGTTTTTCATTTGACTACAAGATTCTTAAAAATAATTTACATATTTTTATAGTAAACCCGGTAATTTATAATTGGGTACTTTTCTGGGTATACAATATATAATACTATTTAGTCCGTCAGTTAGATTATCCGAAAATATTACTCGTTTTTTTTCGGTAATCAAACAAATGTATGTAGGTATAATATATAATAATACATTACAATATATAGAAGTACATTATTTATTTTATTTATAAATATACTTAGGCAATGATTATTCTTGTTAGCAAAAAAACGATTCTGATAATCCTGGTGGACTCGAAATAAAAATCGCTACAAAAAATATCGTAGCACTATTCGTCCATTTTCGTTGCAAACCAAAATCCTTACGCGACTTTCGTAGCGAACCATGTCAACTTCAAATTACAGAGCACAGAATCGTCTGCCTCCACACTTGAAAGTACTTCTCTCAAAGCGTTGTGGGCTACGGTCTGTTTTTCAGCTTAACTTGCACTCTTTATTCCTTCGATACCCGAAATGGGATAACAACCAATGCACGAACGTGTTACGCTTTCACATTGTTGTGAATCTGTATGTATGAAACAAAATGTTTTCTAATAGCTTTTTACGTTGTTAAATCAGTATTACGGCTTTAATATTCATCGTCTTATTGCTGGTTGTTTATTGTATTTGTGATCTTGACGTTTTATTTTTATGTTGTTTACGTTTTAAAAGAATACATAAACAATTAATTGTGAAGTAAATAATCAGCGTATAGCAGAAGTAACATAAAAACTAAATTGGAACAATAAAACGAGCTTTTTAAGAATCTTAGGATTAAAATAAAAAGTTTATTATTACGCAGATAGCGTATACCAAAATAGTTATAGTCTGATAGATAGACACCCACTTTAAGATTGCACAACGTGTTGGTATTCGCAAAATATGTAATCTCACAAAAATGCATGTAAACGACGCGTGCATTCCCCTAATGAAAGCTCCCTTGCATTATTTCGCTTGCAAACAAACATTGAAAATAATTTACGTTAAAAGATCGCCTGCATTTTCATAATTATGTAGGCAAACATAAACTTTATACACGATAAAGTTAAATTTATTTACAGGCATGCATATGGATTTTAAAAAGAAAATGATTTAAATATAATCAGGTGTATTTCACCACTTCCTGATAAGTAGCGTTCATTTATTGTTTTGAACCCACTCGTAATGTAGAAATAAAAATGCAATAAATAGTTGCAACAAACGTAACTTATTTTCCACCCAAACATAAAAAGTATAGAAAAGTAAGTAACAATAAAACACGACAAAGTATGAAAAGCGTTTATTATTTTGCCATACATTTTGACCTTACGTTTGTTGTCATGAAAGTAAAACATTGTTTTAAGAGTGAAATACCTAGGTGTCGTTCATACTATGTACAATTTGACCGAGCAAAAATTCTCTCTTCAGACATTTTTTATAGAGTACATAAAAGCTAATACGTTTATTTGTCAGAGCTCATTTTCTCGCTGGAATTTTAATTCTCTTAACGCTTTACGTGAATTAAAGTTACTACGAACAATATAATTTTTACGAGCTCAAAAGTATTCTACTTGAAAAAAGATTGTTACATACAATTTATATGAAATTACGAAATTTAAATAAATTCTGATAGCATTAAAAGTAATCGAAGAGTAAGAGAGCGCCATGTCGCGCGTGTGATACTCTCCCATCTGCTCGAGAGTAACTCTATCCAGGCACGTTCCGTCAATAATTTTCTTTGAACATCACAGATCTCACTCGAGAACAAATCGTGGTGCAGTAAACATCGAATAAAGCGACTTGTCTATAAAATATCATTTCCAGCTCTTTTGTTTTTCCATCGAATCCCGTTCCACAAGTGGGCAATAATTGAAAACGAAACTGTTTTGCGCGGGGGCGGGATCGCGAGACACAGCATAAAGGCGCTCAGAATAGATTGAACGTATAAAATTTTCAGTCGAAATTCGCACGAACCGCCGCCACGGGAGGTGCTCTGTATCTTTTTACTTTGTAACCTTACTTTTTATTCCATTAGCGCGCGTGTGAGGCCCCTCTAGCCAAATATCTTGGAATAATAAAAGCTGTTTAGTAATGATAATGCGGAACGCAGTTCTCGTTCCACTAGCCTAACCGAATTAAACTTAAGCGCTATGAATTTTGTGTTTATGCTTATTACTCGAGCGAATTAGTTTTTGAACTGAGTGTTTCATAGATATAATAACGTTGTTTTGCGGAATTTAATAATAAAATTCTGAAATTGTAAAGTTACACTTGCGGCATTCCAGATACGAATATAAGCTTGACGCGGTATAACTAAGTTATACGATAGCTGGCTGGTGTAAAAAACTTGGTCACATTTAAGTCTGTGAAATTCAGGAGCGTTTCAAATTGTGATCCTCTTTGGAGCTTTCTCTTTGCTTTATATGCGCAATGTACAACGCTATTGCTCTAACACAAAACTTTTTATTTCCGTTTATAGCGAGTCAATCGTCCGCGAACATTTTTCAGGCAAACTTTAACAGTGGAGGCAATCGCTCCTGAAATTCGAAAATGAAATCGTTCCGAGCGTCGCCAAGATTTATCGATGGATGTTCGAATTTACTTTGAAACTTTCGGGGCATAAAACTTATGACACGTAATCGTATATTCGAGTCGAGATATCTACGAGAGGGAATGGTACTAGAAAATTAATCTTTGTTTTATTTATTAGTTACTTTACTCATAAAATATAATGCAATCCTAAATGAAAAAGAAGAAAGATAAAAGAAGAAAATATATTTTATCGCATTTCCAAATATGCAATGTTGATGAAATAAAACTATTATACTCATTGATGGAGCCATCGTCAATAAAAACGAACCCATTTTGTATACCTATGTATAACCTTTTCATTTTGTACATCAACGAAACGGATAGCGCCAAAACCTGAAACCTGTACGGTGTACAACACAAGCAATAAAATCACGCTTTGATCTTAGAGCAGAGTATCGGCAAATACACGGATGACGTAGCGTTTTCAGTTTGCAACACTGATAGGTAAGGTGAACATTCACGTAGCCACGTGTTGACACCGAGTGATATATTTACGGCAATCTGCCGCCCGTAGTTTTAAGAAGCCTTTTGGCCAACTCGCTGGCTTGTTTTACGATAGCGACAGTTTCCATTCTTGTATAGTCTCGGATATTTGGGAAGATAAAAATGTCACTACATTTTTTGAATTCTGGTTTATTTCTATATTTTTTGAATTTATTATTTTTAAACAAAATGTAAAAGTACCTGACACAAAATAGTATAATATCAAACACATATTGATCATGCAAACTGGCAAAAGTGCAGAACGTTAAAATTCTTAGAACACCCATTCAACATTCGATTTTCTGTAAGTATAATAAATAGACATAACTAATATGACTCACAAGCACTTACATTGGTTGGTACAGACAGACCTAAGCAAAAAAAACTATTTAATACTTACATAGACTTTTAATCGTGGCAAATAAATGTAGGTGTTTATACAAGCTATATTACTTTTAGTCCAAGACAGTTCGATATTGCATTTATGTAATATATATTTTAGATTAATTCACCTCATTCACACTACGTCTAGACTTCCAATGGCAGGATTGCTTATCTACTGTATATAAATAATACATGAGTTAGAAAATATGAGACCGGCGCTTTCATTTTGTGCGAACCACTAGTGAAATTAACCAGTTTTTATTGGCAGTCTTCCCGTAAGTTGGCTTTCTCAACTAAAATAACATGAAGAGATGGGGTTTGAATAAACATTGTCTACGCCAGTTTCTGAAAGCCAAATCAAAGTTAATCTATAATCAAAACTGTTGCCGTCTTTGTCATTTCAGACGTCATTGACAATGAAAGGTATACTTTTAAAAAGAGATTAACTGTGATTTCGCTTTCAGAAACTGCCAGTAAGAACGGTCAATACTGATTCTTTGGTTTAATTCCTTTTGAAACTATTGTACACACATAAGTATAAGCTATTATATATTTATTAAAATCGATTCATCTACATTTGCAAATACCCTGTGGCAGTTTTGGTCCAACATTCAAATCTAGTCAATGATTTTGAACATGGCAACATTGCCATATATAAAAGACTCAAAATTAATATCAGGAAATTCAAACAGCATTCAAAGGACACATGAATTATCCTTATTCCGGGAAAATGACTCCATTTTGGGTTAGTATTTCACAGAATGATTTAGAATTGTAATTGCATTTCGTGGAAATTTACTACCCACACGTAGTTGTTAAGGTACCTACTGAAAATTTGAGATGGATCAGTAACCCTTACATGAGAAACCACAGTAACCTAACTATGAATAAAGTTTTTATGATACCAAAAAAATAACAAGAAAATTGGTCCAATTGAGACTTTCTTTCTCTCCAGCGTACCGTTTTTGGGTTGTAGCCCAGTACCTAACTCCACTTACTTAATCGATCTGAAATGATCTACCCTGTATTAACGTTTCAGAAAAAATAATGTTATTAAATAAAAAAACAAAACAAAGGTTTCGATCAAATATTATTTCAGGCAAAACAAAATGTTTAAAAAAAAACTATGTTTTTATTACGAGAAACAAAAAAAACTTTCGTAAGTAAATAGATAAACTCTCTTCCTACATAACAATGAATTATCTCAATCCCAATGTTTAATGAAAGTTACTGGCCGCTAAGAAACGCAATTGTCATTTTGACGTGAGAATCTATCAGCCACTGATGTATAATGGTGTCAATTTGTTCACGTCTGACAATGCAATAGTTAATCCTTGGCACAACACTAACATCATGTTCGCATAAAAATATCAATTGGACCAGAAATCCTGGCGTGTATGAAACTATTCACTGCACGCTATTCTGATCAGTATTGCGAAAGCAGAAAGATTAAAACAGCGTGTATATGACAGATTGTAACTCATTGTCTTGCATTTGTTGTCTCAGTCAAGTTATATGACAATGATTTAAAAGCTATCGTATGACAAATAATTGGAACAGATATTCTAGGTTATTAATATTATCCGCCCAGAAATGTCGATTGCGGGTTAAAATATACAGGTGTAGTTTTGCATTGATGCCACATATATTTACGGAGGATGAACAAAACAGATTTATACCTAAATATACTATCTAGTTCTTTTTTGCATAGTTGCTTTAAAAGTCGTTATTATAAACCACATCTATATAAAATGTTACTAAAATATTAGTTACATTTATCCCGCAGAAGTCGTTAGTAAAAATCGGTAAGTCCAGTTACGTAGCAGAGATTCGCTGGTAAATTTAACCAAATAGGCAAAAGGAGTGAGTAGCGGACTGCAGGCTAGCGAATGCAACACGGGCGCCGGGCGGTCTTGTTAGACCGACCCAATCTGGTTCGGGCCGACGCGACCATAAACCCGTGCACACACTGCCGCAAACGTTTCGTACGATATTACAAATGTAAAATCCTTTAGATTGTATCAGGGGAGGTGCACACTATGCCGTTTCTTTAAATGGAAATATGGATCATAACTTTTTTGTAGATTATTTAAATTATTATTCATTAGGATACAGTTTCTAAATATTTCAGTAAGTACACTTTTTACGTACTACTGGTAAGTGATGACCGAAGGTGGTGTAAGCCCATTAAATTCTAGTGTAGCTATCGAAAGAGATCAGTAGTTTAGTGACAGATTACTTGAAGGTGATAGTTATCCAGTCAGGCGGGCACTATAATGTACTCTATCACCATGATATGGTTTTAAAATGATATTTTCTCTCACCATAAACTCAAGTTCATTGTATGATTGGTGTCTATTTTCAACGCCAGTACCTTAATACGCGCGCTACATCCTCAGCCTCGTAATTCTCCTTCTACATTAGTTCACGGCCTAACGTAAGGCCATATTTTTTTTATATATTCCCATGAGTGCAGCCTCGGTGTGTATCTACCTTAATTCGATCGAGCGCAGTGACGCACCAGAAACAGAATTGTTAGCTCGCCGTCCGCCGCGACCGCTCCAATGACTTTCCCACTCACGAAGATTGCTCTCCTATCGTCAGAATGTAACCTGATCCAACACTTTATTCAACAATATTCACGTTATCGACCAATTATTGAGTGTTTTTATCTACCATTTAATAAGTGTTTACTTTCTCGTTGAGTCAATATCCTATAATAAATGAAAGCTACTGCTCCGCGATTTTATATCCATTCTCGAAGGATCTGGGGGCACGGGAGTGCCCCCCGCCAAGACAGCCAAGCGAAGCGCAAGGGCACTACCTACCTTTTCTCGAAGCGCTTCGTCGTTTTTTTGAAGCCTCATAACTTGGGTTTGGATTATACCAGATAAACAAAATTCTCGGGATATGATGTCAATAGTAAACTTATTAAAGATATTTAATTTCAATAACATAGCTCTTATACTTTAGATTTTATTGATACCTAAAAAACCCCGATTTCGTCACTGACTCACTGATGATCATCAAAACTCATAGGGTACTTCCGGAAGTCCTAGAAAGCTGAAATTTGGTATGTAAGCTTGTATTAGTACACAATCAACAAAAAAATTATAAAACTTGGAATTTTCAAAAAAAAAAAAACTATCGTAACTTACAAAAAGAAGTGAAATCCCACCAAAAACATTTTTATGTAAAATGTTGCCGCCAAGACATATAGCTTGCACTGTCAAAAAGTTATCAGATTTCAGTAGAGCCAAGCATATAACTCTAATTGCCCTTACTCTACAAGCCCTAACTTCACAAATTCTACACACCGTAGTCAAAATATGTGGCTTGGCCGTTTCACTACTACAAGAACTATTGTATAACAAAAAAGTAACAGTGAATACATTTTTCACCTTACTCTCATGTGACAGTAGCGAAACGGCCAAGCCACATATTTTGACTACGGTGTAGAGTTTGTGAAGTTAGGGCTTGTAGAGTAAGGGCAAGTAGAGTTATATGCTTGGCTCTACTGAAATCTGATAACTTTTTGACAGTGCAAGCTATATGTCTTGGCGGCAACATTTTACATAAAAATGTTTTTGGTGGGATTTAATGATTTCCCGGTATAAAAAGTATTAAATTGTTTATTTCAGGATTATGTTCTATGTACCATTATGGCATGATTGAGTAATAAATGTCCACTTAATATAATATCAAAACATAATATAAAAACTTTTCTAATTGTTTATTCAAAAGGAACGAATTTTCAACATTTTATTTGATATCACAAAAGAAATAAAAACTTCTTTGACTTGCATAGAGACTCTCCATACAAGTCAATATTTTTTCTCTCGGATTATTTTTCTAATATAATTTTTTGATTACTAATGACCTATACATTCATCCCTCAAAAGGAAGTTCACTAATTTATTAGGACCTTATATAACAGGGAATTATGTTTTTTTTTATGTTAGGCAGAGTTTTACAAAAGTAACTACCTACGTAGTCAAAAATTAATCCAACGATATTATACAATATACAGGGTGTTGTTTTGGTCGGCGACAAGCGACCCAGGAGCGGTAGTACAAAATATATATTCCCCAAAAATGGACTTAATTCCATTAAATACTGTAAATATGTTGAGAAATACCATATTCATATTCAATTTGAAATAAAATTACCGCAAAGTATGGTTACTAGGCACGTGCACAGACTAGAGCTAGGCACATGCCGCCATCGCCCCACCCCTTTACTCCCTCGTACTCCCGTTGAGTATTATGTCTACACTTTAGCTTATTACATGATTTTCAATTTTTTTTTATTTTTATTATTAAAAAAAAAATAAAGTATTTTTTTTATATTTTTTTTAGCACCAGTATCTATTGTATTATCGACCCTGAGTCGCTCGTCGCTGACCAAAACAACGACCTGTATACAAAAGGCTACCAACGAATCACATTATAAAGTTTACAAAGTCGAAGACAACTCTCGTTACTCGTAGCTCGTAGACGCGTTCGTAGCGATATGTCGCCTATGTCATATCATAACGCTAGTGGATAGCTTCATACGATGGCCGATTAATGAAGCCAGCGTAGTGTGCTGCAGAACGTTGCCGTAATAGTTTTACGACTACCCTCCTCCCTAACCCCCACGGACCTCGCAGACTCGACTACTTGATTATGCATCCGTGGTACTTGGTACCGATTATCGAACTAGTAATGAACGTTACCGCGGTTTAAAATTAACTAACCAACTTTTTCCACGTAGTTGTTCTGAGAATATTATTATCGATTTCATAGATTTAATCTTGTGTAATTTATTTTGTGTTTAACAAAATGTGTAAATGCAAAAATCTCTATTTTTTTCTTGTAAGATGCCTAATCGCAGTTTTTAAAATCCCATCTCACATACATATACCCTTACCCGTATATACCCTTCAATTACTCATTAGTACCTACCAGATAAACGAATGATTCCTGTCTATTAGCAACCGCTCATTAATATTACAACAATTTACATTAAATTCCCCGTCGGTAATGTAACTGTTTCTAAATAGATTACTCTCTCATTATATCAATTAGCGATATGAATTAACATCGCAACTATAACATGTCGTGTAGTGTATCCCATCAGTGCAATAGAGATGCGCAATCGGTCAGAATAATGCGCCGATGAAGCTCCGGCATTGTTATTACGTTAGTCTGCCACGAAGGAGATTTGAAGCGATCGAGCCTATCAAACGTTAATAACTATCGACTGCATTGAATATGTTTCGTAGAAATGAATAGGACATCGACTGCCATTCTATGCATATGAAAACAAAAATCTTTAACTATACAGGGTGGAAATTAGAGACGTAGTAAGGGTCAGTAAGGGCAAGCTACATTAAGGGTTGAAGTATTGTCTTAGAAGACTATTGCTTACTTTTGAGATTGCTATCGCCATTTAGATTTTGAAAACAAATACATTAATTTTTCTAAAAAATTTATGATAAAGGTTTTTTTTCGATTCATGACATTACTAGCTGTCCCCCGCGGTTTCACCGCCTTTTTTTTATCGCCTATGTCCTTCTTCATATCATAGGCTATCTGCATGCCAAATTTCATGATGATCCGTTTAGTAGTTGAGGCGTGACGGCGTAACAAACAAACTCAGTTTCGCATTTATAATATTAGTTAGGATTAGAACCCTAACTTAGACTCTTTTGATTCTTGTCGGAGATACAAAAAATCTAAATCAAAAAGTTTTATTCAATTAAAGCCCTGATAAGGCACTTATGAACGTTAACAAAATGACTCTACACCGGTTCCAAATACAACTTGAACTGAGAAGACTCCGGCAAGGAACTCAGCAAGTCCTTTTTAATACGATCGATTAAGCTAATATTTTTTTCGAATATGGCCGTTTTCGTGCTTACTGTAATTTTTTTCGTAATCTCTAAATTCTGATAACAATAACTCAAAAAGTAAAGGATAGTCTCCCAAGACCATATTCGCGTGGCTTCAACCCTTAAGGCCCTTACTGACCCATCTCAAATCACCCTGTATTTCAAACACAAAACTTTACATGGATTCTGAATGTCAACGAATGAATAATCTAAATACACGAATCGCATAATACAGTGCTGAAATATACCATTCCATACTCGAATCAACTATCGCTTAATGATTCGTTTAAAGATGAAAAAGTACTTTATCCATTTGCACATCTGTTACAAGATATGACGTCTTCTTAAGTACGGTGCGGGGACGGGCGGCGGGGATGGAGGGGGGGCTCGCAATCCCTCTCATTTAACACCGCTCCATTCCTCTGTAGGTGTTTGCCGAAGCGATTTCAACGAAGGATCCTCCTTTTATGGTGCTACTTACAGTCTCATAGTGATTCGCGGTTTTATTTCGGACGGCTCATGTAAACGCGCGTACATTTTTCATGCTGCGAGAAAAGCGAACACAGTAATCTTTGCATTTATGCCGTGATCCTTTATTGATTTTAGATTTTTAGTGGAAAGCGAAACGAATGAAACGGGCGTGAATGGAGACGCGCTGGCTGAAAGCCGATGTAAGCTCCCGCGATGATATAAACTGCTATTCATTCGGGCACATATCTGAAAACCCTAAAGTTACACACACACTCGCACAATTTCAATGTGCAATTGCACATTTTTTAACTTCAATTAAATAAAGAAAAAAAATTAACTTTTAAATCGTATCTTTCGCTCGTCCCCCTTGACATGAAATGGGCGTCCTATCTTAACAAACTTGGACCATAAAATTATGATAAAAGGTTTTGTTTTTAAGAGTAAAATAATTTACCATGACATACGTTTTAATACTTTACGCCTACAAATTATAAATTATCGCTTATTACCGCAAGTAAGATGTTGAAATACTTACTCCATTTCATTATGAAAAAAATAATAACGAAACCAATTTATTACCCTCACACCCTATGATAAAATCGACAATTTGAGCATAAAAATATATACAAAAGTTAACACGTTTTTTTTTCTTTACGGAACCCTCATTTCCCTAAGCCTAAAAGAAAAAACAATGAAAGGAGACCTACCATTAAAATAAATAAAAGGAAATAAAGCACCAACCGCAAATTATTTCACTTACCTACTTCTTTTTATAAAAATGCGAACGACGCATTAAATTTTGGGGAGAAAGGAAACTCCCTTGTAAGCAATATCGAGCAGGCAAATTTTTCAGATATTGCCTTCAGGTAGCGCACATTTATTATGTACCCGAATATATTACTCTTGATTCATTGACTTTGGATATTGATTTACTTTGCTTGCATAATCTGTAGTTGGGGCAAGTCCGCGGTGAACAAACTAAACTCCTTTGATCTAAAGAACTGATGATACGTGGGCGCAACCTATATCACAACGTCAACTCTTGTCGCATCTTACTATTATTCAAGATAATAAATACTCCTAGTTCTAATTTCCATTAATAAATGGATCATACCAAAAGTTTTGGTAATAAGTGTATTCTATAGGTACTCGCTTAAACTCTAAAATTCAAAAAAATTCAAAATTCAAAATCATTTATTCAAATAGACCTTTGCAGGCACTTATGAAAAGTCTGACTCTAATACTCTAATACCGGTTCGGAAGGTTGCATTTGCTGAGAAGAGCCGGCAATAAACTCAGCAATTACTCTTTTCAAAACAAGCTTAGATTCATTACATAATATTTACATTCTAATCGCACTGACAACAATTGCGTGCCCCGGCGCGGCCGCAAACCTACAAAGTAGACTGAATCTATATTTAATAAGTAAATAAATAAATGGCAAACTTAAGCAGACCAACCCCCACAAGCAGCACCTGTTCACAAGTATGACGCGTGTGGCAGCCATCGCCCTCCTCGCCATATTGGAGGGAAGTGAGCGACCCGTCACACGACGCCGCCGCAAGCAAAGGCCTTAAAGTGAGCATGACTTACTTAAGTCTGGCTTAGAAATAAAAAATAAACTAAAGGGAAACTACTAAACACGCAATTTGTTATCACTGTGACTATTGACAAGTTTATACTAAATATCATTTAGGTATATGTATAGAAAATATAACAATTAAGGAGACAGACATAATCTATTGAAGAATTTAGAAATAAATGAAAAACATTAAATTGAATTAATTACTATAAGTAATAATCTGTAAATTAAACAAAAAATAAAAAAAAAGATAACTTATAATAATAATAGCATACTTAGAATTAAAATGGACCTTGAACTAGCTGCTAAGTGAAGCAGGTGCAGAGAGAAGCTACTTCCATACATCCTTGTCGTCAATATAATGAGACACTTTATAATAGGCCCTACTCAACAACCGCTTTTTGATATGTTCCTTAAATTTAAAAAAGGACATACTGGTCACGCTATGAGGAATTTTATTGTAAAATTGGATACAATTCCCAAGAAAGGACTTATTTACTTTAGCTAATCTAAATCTAGGCACAGTTATTTTGTCTTTGTTTCTAGTGTTTCTATCGTGATAATCACTATTGACTGGAAACAAATTAATGTTTTTACGAACATACATAATATTTTCAAAAATGTACTGAGAGGGCAAAGTTAATATATTAATTTCCGGAAATACCTTTCGCAGAGATTCGCGAGACCCCAAACAGTAGATGGCGCGAATTGCTCTTTTTTGCAATACAAAAATTGATTCTAAGTCTGCGGCAGAACCCCACAGCAAAATACCGTAAGACATAAGGCTATGAAAATATGCAAAATAAATTAATCTGGCTGTATTAATGTCCGTCAGTTGCCTTATTTTGCTGACTGCAAAAGCAGCGGAGCTCAGTTTACCACCTAAGGCTTCCAGGTGAGCACCCCACTGCAATCTACAGTCTATGGTCAGACCAAGAAAAACAGTCTTATCTACTACATTAAGTTTAGTACCGTCCACAATAACATTGGTATCAACTTTTGGTACGTTTGGTAATGAAAATCTTATACATTTAGTTTTTTTAGAATTTAGCATTAGATTGTTGGCAGCAAACCATTGAGACACAGTTTCCAGAGCGTGGTTAACTTTTAAAAGGTCTTTGTCTTTTCTATCTACTTTAAATATCAGAGACGTATCATCTGCAAACAAAACGACATCTGATAGTTCTTTCACCATGTAAGGTAGGTCATTTATATAAACTAGAAACAGAAATGGGCCTAAAATCGAGCCTTGAGGTACGCCTAATTTGACTAAGGAGCCCGATGACACACTACCATTGATTCCTACTTTTTGTTGGCGCCCTGAAAGATAGGAAACCACAAGATCGAGGGCCACTCCGCGAATTCCATATAACTTAAGTTTAAGAGCTAGCGTTTGGTGATCTACGCAATCAAATGCCTTGGAGAGATCACAAAAGATACCAATAGCATCGTGTGAGCACTCCCAGGCCTGAAAAATATGCTTAATAAGTTTAGCTCCCGCATCCGTAGTGGACTTACCTCTTGTAAAACCGAACTGATCATCATGGAGTATCTTGTGGTTATTAAAATGCCTTAACATTTGGTTTAGCACAATCTTTTCAAAAATCTTGCTTAATGCAGGAAGTACTGAAACAGGTCTATAATCTGAGGGATTGTTTTTACATCCCGATTTAAAGATTGGAACAATTTTGCTGTATTTCATTAAGTCAGGAAAGTTGCCCTGTTCGAGACATTGGTTAAAAATTAGGGCTAAAATAGGGGCAATATTGAAAATAATTGACTGTATAACCTTAACTGACAAACCCCATAAGTCTTCTGTATTTTTCATATTTAGTGACTTAAAAGCCGTGATAATGTCATAGTCATTAACCTGGGTGAATGCGAAGTCTGGAATATTTTGTTGAAAATTATTCTGTAAAATCGATTCAGCTAACGTGGAAGACGAAGCAAGATTTTTAGTAGCCTCCAT
Source organism: Polyploca ridens (assembly GCA_951394255.1). Classification (NCBI taxonomy): domain Eukaryota; kingdom Metazoa; phylum Arthropoda; class Insecta; order Lepidoptera; family Drepanidae; genus Polyploca; species Polyploca ridens. The sequence continues at coordinate 6,552,271 of OX596247.1, forward strand.
AGGTATATTTGAGAAAAAAGTTTCAAAAGCAGATGCTACTTCTAATTTACCTGAGATTAATGTATCATTAATTTTAAGAGAAAAAGTATTATCTTTGATTTTATTCTTACCAGTCTCTGTATTAATAATCTGCCACACTGTTTTAATTTTATTATTAGAACTATTTACCCTATTGCCTATGTAGATGGCCTTTGCTCGAATACAAACCTGTTTAAATATCTTGGAATAGTTTCTAACATATATATGAAAGTTTTCATTACTATTGTAAGATCTCTGATGGTAAAGATCATACATGTTATCCCTACTCTTCCTGATTCCTTTAGTTGCCCAGTTACAGAATTGAAGTTTATTATTATTTACCTTCTTAGTTTCTCTCTTATGTAAAGGGTGGTTTCATCGATCAAAAATCATAAAGATATGCCAAGCTAAATGTGTAGGAAAGTTATTCCTAGAATAGTTGTTATAAACTAACATATCGTTGGATGTAAGGAAGGAATTTCAAAATTGTTACTGCTTTTAATATACACTCTATACATCTTGACCTTTCACAGAGTGTCCTGTTGATCTACGATGCGTTAAGACTTTATCGAAAACTTTATATTTATTTCTATAAAGAATAGGCTTTTGTTACTTGTAAACTCATAAAACTACATGCGCTTATATAGAATTGAATGAACCTTTTGTATATTTTATCTATAACATTCACAGAAACTACGTAGCTTGACAATAAAAACATATATTAAATATCTAATCTCGCTTATTCACTAAATAATGTTTGAAACTACAAACAAAGAATTTTGTATTGAATAAATAATTCAACGGCGTTCCTTTTATTTACATAATAAATTAAAGCCGTTTAATTGACCGTGGTTTAACATCAAATCGATACCCGATACCAATAAGCATAAACAAAAGACGTTTACGTTACATTTGGCTGAGAGGCAGAGCACGTAATAGCTGGCAAGCTGCATTCAGATTCCCAGCTGAGCCGCTCCAATATCGGTCCTTGGTATATTATTTCAGGCGGAGGGACGCGGGGGCAATATTGAGTTGTGAAACCGACGATTTACCTAACAGGAGACGCTGCTAACAGAGGAACTTTACCTCGACACTTTGACAACTTATTTCTTGTCTTGAGAGTTGCTAAGCCACTCAGTTTGTGTAGGTACACAATGGCTTGATTGTTGTTCACTACGTTAGTGATTGTAATAGCTTCACTTTAACCCACGTCGACGTTTCAAGGACGTTAACTGCCGTATTTTAATTATCAACTCAAAAAGCCTTTTACATGTAAAAGTTTACAACGTTAATAAAGGCGCCATAGAACGAACGCTTAAAAACTTTAAGGTAAACAAGGGTCGGGCTGGAGTACGCAACGAAATATTCGAGCTATGCCCAAAGCAATACGGCCATTAAAGGAATTTAGTTTAGCAACCTGTAAAGTGAATACCGAAATCCTCATTCAACTCGTCCAAACGCTTAATTCAGTTGGAATAATTCGAGTTCTATTGTTAAGTTCCTAAATTTGAAGTCCAACATTTAACTGCTTACAATTCAAAGGTAACCGCAAATTTCGAAACGAGTATGGCGCTCTATAGAATGAAACTTATTTGCAAACCGATAACTTTTAGCACGAGTTGGTCAGTTCATGCCACCAGCCAGGCCGACCACTGTTCGCCAACTATGCAACAAAGCATTCCCTATCTATAATTATTATTACAATATTTCGAAATTTTCCAATTCCTCACACCCAATGATTGGTCCGATAAAATTCAGAGGAAGCCATTTCCAAATTCATACATTTTAGGTAGTTGAATAAATACCAAGTAATGTCAAACTCAAAGTTGATATTGAAATTTGATTCTGATTTCTACTATTAATTGGGTCCATTTTTCGTTAAAGTAATATGAAATCATACGGAGTTGCCGTGCAGTTTAATCTGCATAGCCAATGAATTTTGAGGGTGCCTTAACCTAAATATATTTATTTCTTTAAACTATTAATAGACAGATACTCTTAAAATATATAATTTTCATGAACAAAAGTTGTAAGACACGTAACTCTTTTATTTCGGTAGTAGGTAGGTATATAACATGAATCTCAGTAGTAATATCTGTGAAATAGCGATACTGAAAGTTAGTAAAATAAATGTGGGTGTCAATACGTACCTCGACCGCCTCGTTGTTGGATCTTTCATAACCATAACTTCTGTGATTTCACCGAATTTGCTAAAGTAGTCTCGTAGGCTTTCTGTAAAGGAGAAAAAAAGGTACTTTTTAGAATCAAATTTTATTATGAAAATTACATACATAGACAATTATTTAAATAGATATATAAGACCAATATATAAAAAAATACATAAATATAAAATAGACGAAGGGACACGCGCAAAATACCTACACCTTTGTGATATATTTTTAGATCGGATATGACTTGGGTATTTTCCCGAGTTACTTATTGGTACAGCGACAAAGAACTTTCATGGTACATTCGCTCAACACTTTCATACAAAAGAAGGGTCTCGTTTTGTAACGTCGAAGCCTTTTCGATTCGCAGTCCATAAAAGTAAGACGATAAGAATCGTTGCCTTGAAAACGAATGTAGAAGTCGTCAGGCAAATGCTACAGTGGAACTCATACTGACCCGGACTCTTGTTATGTCACGAGAGATTATTCCAAGATTCCAAGAAACTGGTATTTAGTATCAAGTAAATTCATTAGTATACACTCGTATTTCAGAGAAAATGTTATGTTTTTACAAGATTTTGACCTGTCTCAGTGTCTGTTTCATCTGTCTGTGTGTAATCAAATCTTGCAAGTTAAATTTAACCCACTTCCCGGTTTCCGATTGAGCTGAAATTTGATTTGATTTTGCATGTAAATCGAATAACAGTGCAATATTATGACTTGAAGCTGATCTGATGATGGAGCCGGAAGATGGCCAAAGCTACTCTGTAATAAAAAGACGGAACCCCATCTATTTTAGGCTTGCTTGATTCGCCTTGACAAGGACTCTATTTCTAGAGTCTGATTAAGTTGGTCGACAATTATGAAAAAAGCTTTTATAAAAACTTGTTTCTGGTTCAAGTTAAATTCTCCGCAAAATTTTATAATAATCTGTTTGGTGGTTTAAATAGACAAACAACAATATTTTGCATTTATAATATTGTTAGAGATGTAAAAGTCTCGCGTATCCTTAAATTCATGCGAGGAGCATACACTACGGGATTTGTTTGCGACCGCGTTCGCTGTATGACTCACTAATGGATAGGGGTGGCACGCACCCTCTAAAATGAATATGCTGATTTCCCACGACAATGTTTTTAGACGTGTTTTACATAATTTCCGGACAGTGGCCGATACATTACACTGGTTAATTATATTTACACACAGTAATGAATAATTTTAGGTTCTTTCAGTAATCTCAGCAATAGTAGAGGGCGACAATTTCAAAATATAAAATTAATTCTTATAAAATTTAATATTAGTAAAAATAGCTATCCCCTGCGGTTACAACTGCGTTCCCAAAATAAAAAGTAGCCTATATCCTTCTCCATAACATAGGCTATCTGCATGCCAATGTTCATCGTGATCGGTTGAGTAGTAGAGGCGTGAAAGCGTAACAAAAATAATTACAAACTCACATTCGCATTCATAATATTAGTAAAGATTCCAGCTTTCGGAAAATCGGTCAGGAACTTCAACGATCATAATTACTACATTTGTTTGACGTAATAAAAAAAATACTTTCACAATATAATGAGGAATGTTCCTATTAGAAGAAAAAGCTAAAAGAGAATTGCATGGGCAGTTGGTATACCTACCTACGTATCGTATATATCTTTAGTTAAAAAAAGCATCACAAATGGGTCAATTGTAATTTAGTAGAAAATATTGCATTTTTTAATATTTGTTAAACTAATCACGTACGTTTGTAGTTAAAAGATCAATCAATAATCCCAACTAAGGTGATACTTTACAATACAAGTAACTCCGTACCTGTGAAGTTTCCGATTAATACTAATTAAGAACAAACAGGCCAATCACGAGAGGCTTATTGCGGGATACATTCCAATTTAAACTTGCCTTCAATCCGACATTGGAAGCGCTTGTAAAACCAAATGTTGGTCCATGCTTTTAAAGTCGATTTTCGACTTGTTTCGCTGGGAACTTTTCTAATCCGACCGCGGCGCGGGCATTCGGTTCTGCACTTCCAAACAGTAATGAAAAGTAACGATTGCATGCTGACTTCACCATTAATCACTAGTAACATGTTACAGTGTGATACGTTTTAGTTTTGTTCAGGAAGCTTATCAGCAGGCTGAGTGCTCAGGTTTCTTGAAGACCTAGATCTAAAGTTGCACATAGGGTTTTCCTGGTAACAGAATCCAACTGGAAATCCATAGGTATTAGGGCTGAACATTGGTCCAGCTTCATCACGACCTGAGCCCAGTTTTTTACTGGTAGAACTCCCAAATTATTGCTATGCAATACCCAGAAATTTCTAGGTCTGTTTGCAATTTACGCAAGTTACAAATTTTTTATTTTATTGATTACTAGCAATCCCGCACGGTTTTACCCGCGTTCCCAGGATAAAAAGCCTATGTCTTTCTCCATACCATAGGCTATCTGTATGCCTAATTTCATGATGATCCGTTGGCTAGTTGAGGCGTGAAGGCGTAACAAACAAATAAACTCACTTTCGCATTTATAATATTCGTTAGGATTGAGTAAAAGATAAGTTAAAAATATGATTACCTAAACTATGAATATAAGAACCCAGAAAACAAACAAAAAGGAGCAAAATTAATCAACAAACAATGATCGTTGAATGTAATCCGCAAAACTACCCGCAACCCTTGTTATCTTACTTCACTGAATGTATATTTTATTTAGATGACGCCTACGAGGCAATACTGCGAAGGACAGCGGGGTTTCGGCACAGTTGTTCAACCACCATAAAATTAGCATTTGGTTGGCGAGTAGCGTTTTCATCTAAACACGGCTCGGCCACCTGAATTATTTGGCCGCAATTGCAGGAGTTTTTGATTACCTTACCTGTACTCATTAAATAAAAATGGAATTATCTACTAATTGATTATTAACGTATCTACAATTAAATTGGTCGAATAATATAGTACCAATACCCAAAATTTGTAACATTTTCACTATAATAAAAAAATCTTTTTCATTTCTTTTTTTAACCATCTCAATTAAGTATAAATACTTACTACGACCATTGGGCTATTATTACTACGTATAGAGAAGACGCCACGCATCACGACTAGGTTCCGTTCAATTGAAAATCACCGTAAAAATCACGGTGCTTACGAGAAAAATACTCCTAAGAGCGTTCTGATAGAGTTACGTGTTTCTACTGTCTGCTTAGACGACTACAACTAATTATTGTTTCAGCGCTAAAGAGAACTTAAGTTGACTCTTAAAAAACTCTTAAGCTATCATAACCTTTGTTTATGATAGCTTCTCTAACTAAGACTCTTAATTCGATCAACTTTCAAGGATTGTCTTAAGAATGAAATTATTATATCTCATTTTTATAAAAATAATACTCTACCTGACAATTTTAAGGGAAATAAAAGCAATTGACCCATTTACCTGATATTGTAGTTTCCTTTCTGAAATACTTGAAGTATAATGGTAATAAAAAACACCCGCCGTATATTTACGGCCGAATGTACTCCAGATTACAATATGTGTCAAAATAATGTACAGTATTAGCCATAATAATATCTGTATTATGGATAGGTACTACTCGATTATTATGATATTGTATTTAGATAGGAAAACTCATGGTTTTCCAATTTCGGATTAAAGCGTAGCTTGTCTCTAGTAGTAAAATGATCTTTCTACTTCAGAATATAAATTACAACAATAAACACTGATCAACTCACAGATCTCTATGGTTCAACTTTTCACGATGGATGTAATTAATTTAAATACAAATATGGAAACAATGTTCCGAATTCAAAACACAAACAATTAAAAGATACCTGTATTTTTATTCATTTTACGGCAATATTGTAATGAGGTATTACGTGTAGCTTGCAATAAAATTAATAATATTGTCTGTGGGGGGAAGCTGGGGAGAGGCGACGCAGCAGTTGCTCAACCACCATTAAATTGAAACTTGCCATACTTCCTGAACTAGCACCTTGCTGCTGAATTTCATCGTCATTATAGTTACACTGTAATTTTGATGAGCAAACGAAATTAAATTGTTTAACGTTATTAAATAAATTTTACACTAATTCATTTTAAGTTTTATAGATTAACTAGCTTCTGCTCGCGGCTTCGCCCGCGTGGCCTACAGGAAATAAATGACATATTTTTTTTTTTATACAACTAAGTCGGTAAGCAAGCATACGGCCCGCCTGATAGTAAGTGGTTACCGTAGCCATATGGACGCTTGCAACACACGAAGCATCGCTCACGCGTTACCGACCTTTCCCCCCTCCCCTATGAGCCCTGGCAACCTTACTCACGCGCAGGAACACAACTTTACACAACATAAAGTTATTTGGCTGCGGTATTCTGTAAGGTGGAGGTACTTCCCCAGTCGAGCTGCTCTTTGAGCGAATATTACGCTATGCTCTACCTATCTCAAAATATTTTTCTACAACAATAAAACAAAACTAAACAACTTCATCCCGCTTCGAGGGTGGAATTATTAAAAACGCTGAGACACGTGTAAATTAATTTTCAGTCTTCAGCTTAAACACAAAATTTGAAGATCCTAACTTCGAAACTGGCGGACTTTCATACAAACTTTCATCCCCTATTTTACCCCCTTAGGGGTGGAATTTCGAAAAATCCTTTCTTAGTGGATACCTACTCTTCACAAAGAATATACTCTCCAAATTTCATGTCTCTAGGACCAGCGGTTTAGGCTGTGCGTTGATATATCAGTCAATCAGTCAGTCAGTCAGTCAGGACTTTGAATTTTATATATATAGATTAACAAGTGGCAACAATATTTATTGAAAAAGGTCTATAAATAATTGTGCTGCTAAGCATACATTCCTTACTGATCTTTCAAATCAATCTATTATATTTCCCTTTTTCCATCCGGTTGAATGGAATTTATATGTATTTAGACAATACATCTTTTATCCCTCCTATTTTGGTCAAATTTGCGTCAGCCATGACACCACTCAAAATATTATTACAATACAAAATAATGTCAAATATCTGTTCTCTTCGTTTCCGTAAATTGTTCATCCAACAGTAATTACTCGAATTCTAAAACAACTTGGAATTCAAATGCTTCCTAATTGGCAGTTTTAATCTACTAACTTTTGTACGGAACTCAACGAAAGTAGGTAACTTGTCGTGGTTGGTGGTGAAACGAATCAAAACCTTCTAACTGGAAATTTATAAATTTATTTTACCAAATATAATGACTGGAGTGGATAATTTTGTTGATTTAAATTTTGAATCGCTTTCATGGCATTTTCGAGATGGTGGCCGACAATAATTCATATCCCTCATTTAAATTAGGGGAGTTATAACTTTGTGTGTGAGGTTTAGTTGTACGTTTGTTTCTTATACGAAAAAAAAAGTTATGCACTTATGATTTTTTCCATAAAAATCAATAGCAAAATCGTATTTACGTACGTTTATGGAAATGTTTTTAGATCATTTATGCAAACAATTAAAATATTTTTGCTCTCAACGAAAAGTTATGAATTTGTTGTGATTGTTTATAAATATTCTCTTTATACGTTAAAAATAAAATTTTAACTTATAAAGAGTATATTTACGAGCTGTTCGTGCCCGGCGTCGTCGCCCGAGAAATATTTCAGACATTTCCAGCGGATTTTCAAATCTTTTCTTTCATACAAAACTTGTCTTGACAATTACGAATAGGTACAACAAAAAAAAACGCCCAAAAAGGTTGAGCCGTTCTCAAGTTATGCTCTTACATCCATGTGGCAATTTTTATTTCACACTAGTCGTCACCTGCGGTTTCACCCGAGTTCCCGGGATAATAATTAGCCTATGTCCTACTCCATACTGATTTCATGATGATCGGTTGAGTAGTTAAGAGATAAAAAAAAAAACAAACAGCCTCACATCCACATTTATAATATTATTTTGGATTAGAATAGATATATGTGAAACCAATCGGATCATATTTTCCCAAAAATGGACATTAAACAAAGATTTTGCCCACTTTACTGAACTTTGCCGGTTATCCTAGTGTGCATGCAGGTCTAACCGCGGCGCCTGCCCAACCACCATAAAATTGGAAACTAGCCGGTGAATCCAACCAAAATGAACGCGTCACACACAAATACTACACTAATAGGTGTGATACATAATATTTTTAGTATATTTTGCAACTTTTACTCGATATATTGTTTCTTTGACTTTAGTATCTATTATAACAATTTATGCCAAGAAGAAATAAATAAATAAATATCCTGGGATACTTAATTTGTGTAGAAATATTGGATTATTATGCCAATCAATTTCCCACTAGTAATGAAGCAATCAATCAAAATGTAAACGAAAACAATCCGCATCGCATATTTTATCTTTAACAATCCTTGCCCAACCGAAGCAATTAGCGTAAAAACCTTTCGTAGTACTACAGTCCAATGTTATAAATTTGGCACTTAGCCTGACGCAAATTTTCAGTGCTGTCAGCAAATAAAATGCGCTGCAGTAATAGTTTTGCAACAGCCTGCACTAAATTGACACACTATAGGTACAACATGCTTTTTTATTTATTATTCAATTGAATCTTCGCTATTTCATTTATAAAATTCAAGCAAAGTTCAAAACATTTTAACTTCATGATGATGGTTTTTGAGATATAAATGTAGAGAAACCTAACATTACAGTGGTAATGACGATATCATATAACTTTTATGATAACAAACATAGCTCGTAACTTCCATGGACCACTGACTGACCTTTAACATACGATGTCTATCTTTAAAACCCATAAAATGAAGTGTTCAACTTCAATAAAACCTTATCAGTCTTGATAGAGTACGTCAGTTGCATCCATGTCTTTAATTGGCCTAAGATGGTCTATTAACGAGGGTGGAAATGGGAAAAACAAAATATAAAAGGATACTTAATGTTACTTTTAACTTTTAAGGCTACTTTAAAATTGTGTCCCGCGTTTAAAATCACCTAGTTAAATGTGTATTGCGGTTGGATACCTGCCAGCCACGTACTGCCACACGTAGAATTTGAGAATCTTTCACTCGCTCCGCTGAACTCGTCTGTGATGATTCGACAATCGACGAGATAAAATATTGAATAATCATATTGCAGTAACCCTTCACAGCTACGTTATGGGAATACCGTTTGTGAAAGCTTGTCATATTCTTGGCGTGAGTGTTTTGAGCATTGTTTTTCTTGTTCGTCAAATATGAATATTTTTACGTTTCGAATATTACCTATTGCGACTGATGTAAACATTACATTGTTATTCTTTTAAGTTAAAATGTTACATAACGATTTATGTGTCTAGTGAAAAATATTCCACCAGAAAAGCACACATCTAGGTAATACATACATAGTACTCAAAAAATATCTAGATTCGAGTTGGATGATACATAACGGCTATATCTTCATTTTTATTTTCATTTACGTGTAGGGCGAATCTCAGCTGAGCCAACTTATCATGGCCGGGCGCACACACAAAACAGACGCGAAAAAGAACCCCGCGTACATCAAAGTGATTACGAGCTAAAAACGCCACAGAGCCGAGTGGAAACGTTGTAAAAATCACGACGACGTGTGAAGTGTCATCCGGGGCGTCTCAGTCGAGTGGTGATCGCTTGTTTTTCCCACTTTCGATGTACGCCCTGCGGGCCGAGCCCGTTCGAGTGCCCTCGCCTCTGATTCCAGCCCTGCACCAGCACTGTGTTTTATGAGGTCAAGTGAGTGCCTCCACAAAAAACACGTACCGCGATAAATTAAGCACTGACACATTCAGATTCGGCCATAATATACACGATCGTAATATATTGTTTTTGCGCGTTATTTTCTACCTCGAGTGTTACGCGTTTTGTATTTTTTTTTACATTTTGTTTTACTTTAAGCAGATACCTAGCTAATATTAAAATCAGGTACGTAATTGGGGAATAACACAATGTAATTGAAATTTTAGTCGTTATCTAGGTAAACAAATGTTAGATATTTATTCATATTATTACTGCAACACACCAATAGTGGAAGTTAATAAAAGGGTAGGGGTTGCATTTGGAAATGTTAGTTTATCACAAGCTTTCGAGCTATACACAGCTCAGTGCGACCATTGTTATACCCGGTTCTGTAAATTATCATAATTTAAGACGATATGTTTGTGAACTGAAGTGTAGTGAAGAGATTATCTAATTGTAATAAACCTATCGGGGCCCATGAAGAAATGAAATCAAGAAATCAAATCAAAAAGTATTTATTCAATTTAGGCCTTGATAAGGCACACACACACACACACAAAATGACTCTACACCGGTTCCAAATACAACTTGAACTGAGAAGACTCCGGCAAGAAACTCAGAAAGACCTTTTAGTATTTTGGAGTACTTAGGAGTTTATTGCGTCGCTTCTTCCACATACTGTCTTTTCCGAAGCAATATTATTACGTTATTTCATTGTCTGCACTACCCCCATCAATTTCCGATACCAGAGAACCTCATGGTGTTCGTATCGCTTGGCTGTCGCTGACGCCAATACAAACGATACCTAAAGCTAGGTCAAAGACATAGACAAGTAATTAATTCCCAATAACTATTAAAGCAAGCAAGTGCAGATGTTCTATTTCAATTTAAGGGCACACAGAGGCGCTAGTTTGTGTCGAGATGAACTTTAGACGAACTTTGTTCCTGCGACAATGTCAACTAATCTGCAAACCGCCAGCGCGGGAACGTAACAAACGCAACATTAATACATGTCTCGGCGTATTTACATTTTAAATAAACGTATCTTAACTTAACACCGGTATTTTATTAGTTATACCTACAACACGGAATAATATAGGATAGTTTAAAGCAATTAAAAGTTTAAAGACATGCAATTTAATAGTTTGTTGAGGTTGTGGAGGTTGATTCGTGATTGGATGTTGAAGGTGGAGGACCGGATGTATTATTATAATACTTAGATTTTTAAATTTTACTTATTATAGATATAAATATCAGCATTATTACCGAAGATAAGGTAAACATTAGAATCTTTACTTTATAAGTATAACGATAAAAAAGGCGAAAAAAGTACATCAAATGTAGATAAAATAGCTTTATAGGTATTGTCACAAATTCACCGAAAATGTTAAAAAATACTTCGTAGCTATAAACGAAAAATCTATAGGTAAAACCTCACATTAGGCTTACGGATACATTTGTATAAAAAGCGTAATTCATCAATAAAGTTATTCCAAAAAATTACAATATAAATACACCACAGACATAGGTACATTTCATGCGAAAAGTTAAAGCGGGCTATTTACCAGTTAAAACTCGGTAAACTCCCGACCAGATTTTTCACCAAACATCACAAAATAAACATTACAATTAACCGTTTAAATGTTCGTGGTATTCATGCAAATTGCATACCGATGTGTATCATTTGATGGCGCGTCACCGTGATTGAGTGTACAATAGTTGCATAATATCCCTCTAATATATTATCAGGTAATACCATGTAATTGTCGTGATCTCTGTGAACAACCAAAGCTGTCTTCTGTGAGATATGAGCTGGCACAAGATACGTTGCTAATTTCGTGGCATCCATTCATTTAGTGATCGTCAGCGTGAATGAGACCAGACATCAGCAGGAAATGTAGTGTACCTTTACGAGGAATGTCACCTCTTGCAATTTTACTGGCCCAGTTCCCATTTATATGTCTGATTTCACGAACTGAATACTAGGTTTTATTTGAAACTAAAAAGTTCGGAGCGATCTCGTTTTTTTCTTTGCTATCTTCAGTTTCTGAGAACTGGTCTTACTGTAAATTTCACTTGACAGTATCTTTTCATAGTTTATTAAACTATTTTATTTGTCCCGGATATCAAATGAACCGTAATGTGAAAATCGTTTATACTGGATTTAAAAAAACTTGCATAAACATTTTTTTATTGTAAATCTGTTATTTATTGATACATTAGCTGTCCCCCGCGGTTTCACCCACGTTTCCTACAAGTTTTAATCTCTATATGAAAATGATGTACTATATAATCGCTTTAGTTCAAACAAAACATCGCCCGTAATACTGGACCCGTGTTGAATCCTGTTAATAAAAAAATATAAAACTTTGCTGGCGACTGAACAAGCCGCATTAATTTATTAATGTACGTATAAATTATATTTGGAAATAGAACCGGCAATTAAATACACGACAATAAATTACACGCCTATTATGTGTTCTGCTATTTATTGTACAAAATTCAAAATCGAGTAACGGAATTCGGGGGTGCGAATTTAACAAACTTTATTACTCGTATTGTAAAATAATTATTTCTTCCATCGTTTCAAACTTGTTAAGATTATTTAGACGAGTTTATTATTCTGTGCCACCTACTAGAAGTAACTTTGTGCGATTCGTATTACACGTACGGTTGGGTTTGTTCCCGGGAATAAACCCAACTTCGAGTAAATTTCCAATTTGGTGGGAAAAAACCCAGGAATTTTCTCATTGGCTGGGAAAATACTGAAATGGTCACATTTACTAGATTTTGCGTATATAGCGGGAGACACCTTAACAAAATCGACATTTAACAAGATTTCTATTAGGGTCATACCACGGTCATACAAATATATCATACAATAAAAAATCTTTTTTTTTTTGTGATGAAGGAGTGCATTGTGTTTAAAAAAGTGACGTTTATTGTTTTTAAAAAAGTGACGTTTAGGGTTGTGGTGGACAGGCCGGTCCCACACAATTCCCACGCCGTGGTAGTACATACTCGTCCGACTCGAAGTCGGGAAGTTTGATACTCGGTCTAGTCCGCGCAAGGTCCGCGTGGGTCCGCGCGTAGGTAATGTAAGGTACATACAACAGCGAGTATGATTAAAATAACAATCAAAAGCATCTAAAAATATTTTTGTAGGTACAAAAAGCCACTTGAGTATTTTCACGCCGTTCGGGAATTTACCCGTATTTTTCCATTCTTTCCCGTATTTTCCCGTATTTTTCTGTTCTTCCCATTTTTTTTCTTTCCCTGCCCATCCCTAATTACACGTATTGCAGTAATGCCAGGGTACAAATATAAAGTTACGAAATACCATTTGCTATGATACGGATTTTAAAAGATGTTTAAAGATGCATACACGTAAGCTTTCCACCTCAGTTTGAGTCGTAAAGTTGAGTGTAATGTGTCTGAATATCGTATTACGTATAATATGACGGTAACTTGGGGTGTTAGGCCGTCTTTCTACACCTGGTGACATGAATAAACTGTGCCGCTGTGGTCTAATATTAAGTTCGTCTTGTTTATAATGTTGCCTTCCCCACAACGCCGGAGTTATGTAGACGTGTCGTGTTTGCCTTAAGTTGGGATCTCTTGTTTGTGTGTAGATGCTTGTGGGGGCATGTGATATTGTTGCTTATTTTAACAAATTGTTCGAAGTGATTGCTTTTATAGTTTTAAAGCAAATTTTTATTATTATTTTAAACTACGCAAGTATACGAAACATGTTAAAATTAAGCAGCACAATGTACAAATTCTTTGAAGCGAAATCGTGACTTCCTCTCCTGAGGAGAGGAAAAGGAATTGAACAATCGCACTAAAGGGAGACCATGGCCCTGTGACGTCATAAAAACCCAATTATACCTAGTACCAATCACCTCATCGTAACTAGAAGTGGAAAAATGGGGAACAAATTACGTGCAAGTAATTTTTATCTAATATCATCAGTGTCATCAATTAAGTTTAATTTTTGTATACCAGTGTCAACTGGTGCTTAAACTATTTTTACTTTTGTTAATCTACCAAGACTACTATTTTTTTTTTAAACAAACCTTTTGTTTAATAATATAATTAAGGCACTATAAATAAAACACATATTCCAGTGAAATTGCAGTAACTCGTTCAAAGTCAAGTAATAGCTAGTCATGATTCAATGTAACTAACAATAATAATTAATTGAGACAACCTTAGCTCAGGCTATGTACATAATAGGTACTCATTGCAGTCCTCCAGTGCAGTCTGAGTGACTTTAATTCATCGCAAGCGCCATCTGGGGTTACTTGAGTCTGTCACAGAGTACGGCCAGGGCCCGCATCGAAAACGGTGGGATCTTTGGTCGGAACTTGTCGATAGTTCTCGGCAGTTGATTGAAATTGGGTGGCGACATGAGGTAAGGCACAATATCTTAGGTGGACTTTATTAATTATTTTGGGAAGATTAAATTCATCAGATTTGGATTTTGATAGCAAAAATCACAAACTAAAGGGAGTTTTCGTGGTTCAAACGATTCTTAGTTAAATAATGTTTAAATTGTATGTTAATGCAATAAAGATGGTGTCAAATAAATTATTGTCATATTTGAAAGACTGTTTGCATGTATTTGGCCATGTTCCAGATATAACACGATTTATCCTATCCTTACAAATATGGAAATAAGATTGTCGGCGAAGTGATAACATCTCATAGTAACGTACAATCGTGACAAAAATTGTTTTAACACATTCTGACTGTAAAACTTTACATGAACCTTATTACAAATTTACTAACAATTTGAATATGTAACGAATATTTCTTGCATTTGAATTTATTAAGTCAATTTCAAGCACATTTTAGGGCGTTATTTTGTGATTTGCGCATGAGATGCATATCAGTAGATGTATGTATGATTAAATTTGCATTAAGAACTTTTACTAATTTTAATATTTTTTAATAATAATAATTACAAAATGTCCGTTATTTATCATGGAACTTATTTATGTTAATTAAATAATCTATTTCCATACATCGTATTTGTAAATAACAAAATTAATTGACGCTTTAAATTGATGTACCTAATAAATTATAACTCAAAGAATATCAGTTAAAAATTCAAAATGAATGTCTCCATACTAAAATAGAAATACTAACAAATACCTTTTGTATAACTTTATTCTTCGACTGTGCGTAAAATATAAATACGGTCATAACTCAAGTCAAGCAATTAGTAAATAGTTCGCATTGAAAACATCTCAGGAGTGTATCTTGCAGATTTAATAGACAATGCCACGAAGGATAGAGTTTCTTGTAAACTTTAGTCGAGACTTGTATAAGTTTCTGTGCAAGTCCTGTCCTTAAATTGAAATGGTTACCAAAATAGCTCTAGTTGGTACATTATTAACTATTGAACTAAGCTATTAGGGATATCTTTGGGTTGCGTAACTATGTCCATAGTTTGTATTAAGTAAGTAAATATATTGTTGGTAGTTCAAAAGCTACGCTTTGCAACGCTAGATATTAATGTGCTGAAAAAAGTTTTATTTATGTGCACGCAAGGAATATATCTACATAAAAAACACTTAATTCTAAGCACTGTTATCCACAACTATTTCCCAAAATAAACAAACACTAATTTCTCCCCTTCAACCTTCATCATCATCATCATCATCATCAGCCTATAATGTCCCACTGCTGAGCACAGGCCTCCTTTCACAAATGAAGGTGAAAGAGAATGGGCAATACTCCACCACGCGTGCCCACTGCGGATCGGTGGAGGTAGGCTAGTGGTCAACCTACTGTTGGAATTTTTCAAGCCGCCTAGGAGGCATCCAACTAGCTTAACAACTATCACAATTAAGTGATAACCGGGACCAACGGCTTTACGTGCCTTCCGAAGCACGGAAACGCTCGATATGAAATACCACTAGGCGGTCACCCATCCAGGTACCGACCACGACAGGCGTAGCTTAACTTTGCCGATCGATTAAGAACGGCTAATCATGCTACACCACGAGCGCTTCAACCTTCTTATAACTTAAAGCCTTAATATTCGCCAATGAATTCATTAATAAAGCGCAGTACTGCAGGGACCACACTATTGCAGGATGTTCCCACACGCTCAAGTTCCTGACTTCGGCTCTATGGGGATGCTCTTGCCTCTAATGTCTTCAATAATTGGCAGTCGAACTTTCAATGTACCCAATCATGAACTCAATTTGATAAAGACTCTGTGGTAAAGTGGGATGCAACCTTTTTATTATTAAGTTTGGGTCAAGTAATTGTTATTTTTTTTTGGGAAAAAAAGTATGATGTCTGCTGAATGATCGTTGAGATTTTTCTTTTGTAAGAGGAAAAACAAAACCTTATAAAGGTATCTGATGTCATGTCCGTCTGTCACAAGGATATTTCTCAAAAACGTTTCGTTATACTTAGGCCCCCTTACTCATAAAACGTTATTTAACTAATAAGCTGATTAAATGGTCACCTAAATAACGTCAAATTGTTTGACAATGACAGCAAGGTGACGTTATTTATTTGACCATTAATTCAGTAGATTTAGTTAAATAGCGTTTATGAGTAAGGCCGAGGGTAACAAATATTTATTAACTATACGTAATACGGCTACCGCCCATCATAGCCAGCTAGCTAATTGTAATGATGAAAATAAATATTGACTGCAATTTTTTTTTATCAATCTTATCCCTGACTTTAATATAGGTATTTAGGCTAAGAAATCTCTATATATAAAAATGAATCCCTTTTTCCCTTGGTCACGCCATAACTTGACAATGACTTTACCGATTTCATTCATATTTTTTTTAAGTTTTCTAATAATCTACGCTACATATATAGGCTACGGTAACCGCTTACCATCAGGCGGGCCGTATGCTTGTTTGCCACCTAAGTGGTATAAAAAAAAGACAGGAGAAGGTTCTTACGAAAAAAAATTAAGAATGTTGCGTAGAAAATTAGCAAATTTAAACAGGGCCCTCTTTATAAGTGAACTTCATATTATTTAAGTGATATTGGTAGTGAGTTGTATCTCAGCAGTGACTAGACTTAGGCAAGGGTGGAGTCTCGCAAGTATCCTAGATTTAATTGGGTTAATCGAAAATAAATCTTATATCATTGATATAGGTTTCAAATCAATTGTTTTAATCGTAACACAAGACTTGACTCAAGCTTTGATTGAAATTCTATACCACGAACCTATGATTTTCAAATACACTTGAAATTCTTCAATATTTTACACGTATTTATGAATATGCCTGAATATGTTCGCTTTTCTCTTTGCAACCTAGATATTTTTGACATAAATATCAGACTAAAAATACAGAGTTCGGGTAAATTCATTCGTTTTGCTTGTCACTCCATGCATCAATCATATTTTGAAATGCATGTTCAAGAAATATTGTGAAAAACACCAATACCTCTACGGGACGAGTTCGTTTATGTTGACATAGCTAGGCTTCAATATATATAAAAACGTAAAAAAGTGCAATAAAAAATAACTTGATAGCTCACATTAAATTATAGGTATCTGACAAAAACTCAGCAAAATGTACAGAAATATACCTATAGTAGAAAAAGTAGTCCACTCATAGTAGACGTACAGTAATACCCAACTAATATGGCTTACCGATGTACCTGCGCAGAAGATACATTTTCAAAGCGCGGGAAATGCTATTGACCAATCGGCACGCTCCACGCACCGCGCTTCTTTTTCCTGTACCGCTATTGGTCGGCAGCTGCCGCCATGTTAGCGCGCGCCGCGTGGCATGTCAGTCAGCCGCAGGGTTGGATTTAGTAGTATAAATTATACTATTTGTACCATTATTTTATGATGCGTAGTAGGTATATAGTATCGTAATGCCAGGAAACTACGCGAAATGCCAGGATACTAAATTAGTGTTACGAGAATACGAAAAGCAATTTCGATTGCAATTCAATTGTAAAATCGTTTAGAAGTCGTTGACGTTTTGTTACGAGAATCAGGCTACTGTTTACTTGTATGAAGAAGTTTTTTGCAAAATTTTCCGGTGGGCGTATCCATGGTTAAATATTATAAATTATTATTATAAATGCATTTTTATTTCAATTAATAACAAAATGGACGAAAAGCGAAACGTAGTATAATTTTCGATAAATAGTATAGTTTTATTTTTCATAGACAATAATTTTCTGAGGGTCTGAATCCAACACTGGTCAGCCGCCATACTTCTGGGGCAAAAATACACTTAGTGGCAACAAAAGTGTTTTCTTTTTTATGGTTTAAACAAAGATTTTCATAGGCATTGTGCCCAGATTACCCAGATGGATAGTCCGCCATACTAAAGCATGACATTTAATATCACTCCGCTTGAGGGGCTCCTGAAAAAAATGCTCTCGTACTGCGCACGGCTGTCACTGCCACAACATGTTTTTTTTTCCACATTTTGGTTAAGGATTATTAAAAAATGATATCGAGTATTGTACCTACTGATTATTTTTGTTCTAATGAGGAGTTTTCTTATGATACCTCTATGCTCAAAATACCGAACAAATTAACAAAAAAAAAATACACTGAGTGTCAAATACTGTCAATTCTGGCTTGTTTATTTCATGTTCCCATAGAGACGACTATTCTTTGGGACGTTTTAAATTCTTTGGGTTTAAATTAGTTTTTTAAAAAGGCACCAACGAAGATACATCATCCTCATCGGATTGTTCCGTCATGATAGTGATGGTAATAGTAGCGACGCTCAGTGATATTGGGATAGCAGGAGTGCGGCCTTTAGATTAAGTTTTTCTATTGTTTACTAAATAAATACCTGTGGGATCACACCTACACTCATACAGCGACCATAATCAACGAGCATCGTGCCGCGACTGCCGTATGCCGTATGACTCCCATATACCTATCTGTTTATTTAATAAATCAAATACATTTTAATAACCCGTATTTCTAATTAAATATAATATTTGATGAAAACTGGTGGCCCGATAAAATTGGCACGAAGTGTAATGGTCAAGTCACGCCCTCCGCACGTGACTTGCGAGTGAGACGGAACTAACAGCTGCAGTGTATTATGAACCTTATAGTAGTTTTGTAAGGTTGATTGTATGTTTTAAGCATTCTTTCGTTAATCTTCGGGGCCATACTTTCTTTTCTGTGCGAACGAAGATTCACGACGCGCCATATAAGTTGGGTAAGACTGTACAAATGATACACATATTTCATCTAAGAGTTTAAATGATGGTATTTTATAGATCTAATTATCAATAGCATATGTATATTTTATGTACATATCAACATCAAGTATTTAGGGTCTTTTTCACTGCTTATACCTATTTAAAAACTCGACTGTACTATATACCTACATAGTTATTCAGTTTTTAATTTTGCTATTCTTGTATAAGATTCATAGTAAATTTTCTAATTAAATTGACTAATTATTTTTTTCATTCAGTTTCTTTCAAATCATGATCCACAAATCATGCTTTACTTTTTGACACAGTGATAACAATATTGAAGCGCTCGTGGTGTAGCTTGATTAGCCGTTCTTAATCGATCGGCAAAGTTAAGCTACGCCTGTCGTGGTCGGTACTTGGATGGGTGACCGCCTAGTGGTATTTCAAATCGAGCGTTTCCGTGCTTCGGAAGGCACGTAAAGCCGTTGGTCCCGGTTATCACTTAATTGTGATAGTCGTTAAGCTAGTTGGATGCCCCCTAGGCGGCTTGAAAAATTCCAACAGTAGGTTGACCACTAGCCTACCTCCACCGATCCGCAGTGGGCACGCGTGGTGGAGTATTGCCCATTCCCATTCACCTTCATTTGTGAAAGGAGGCCTGTGCTCAGCAGTGGGACATTATAGGCTGATGATGATGATGATGATGATGATATCAATATTATTATTTTATGTCGCTGCCATATTTTGACAATGAATAGTGCTATATCACTTTTAAGTATCATCACTCAAATCTTGTTTATTCCAACTTTATGTTTTAACCGTAAACTTAAAACTTATACTTAAACTAGCTGCCCGGCGCAACTTCTTTCGCGTAGTGCTACCCTACCCTACCCTACCCTATCTAAACCATCCAGGGAGTTCATTCTACTGTACGTGTGTATGTCACTGAACTCCTAAACGGCTAGATCGATTTGAATGTTTTTTTTTGTATGCGTTTGGGTGGCGCCCTGGATGGTTTAGATTCACAAATCAGCCCGGGAGATGGCGCTGCAGTCGGTATCTAGGTTATATTATCAACTGCAGCGCCATCTGCCGGGGTTTGAAGTTATCTGTTACATTCATCGCAATAATTTACAAAGGACTATCAATATAAAAGTAATTATTTTCAGTACATTGTAATAAACATGAAATCAACAGTAAAAAAGCAACTGTAGGCACAAATAAAATTCAATGTATTCAGTTTTAACACCTTGGGCGCAAATAAACGTGCATTGTTTCGTTGGCAAGCGATCGGGCCAGCCTACAGCGCATAAAAGCTTTTCGGTTGTGTATACTGAAATATTTTATACAATGAAAGTAAGATTAACAAATACTGCGGCTACTCTTTCTAGTCACGCTGAAGTACGACGCTTTGTCACGCGATCTAGTCGCTCGCTGCGAGAAAACACAAAATATCCCCCGTTTATTTTGGAGCTTATTATCTCCAAATGAGCTGGGAAGAGCCTAATGATATTTCCCTCAAACATTAATGGTAGGTGGCTACACGTCTGAAATGGACTTGCGATGTCAAGTAAAAGTAACAGGATTATGTGGAAAATATTCGCTTTGACCACGAATCTTGCTTCTTCTTAGTCTTTATTACTTGAGATTAATGCTGCTTTAGAAATGTTTTCTTTCTTTTATAATATAGTGGAGATTATCAATTAGGAGCATGTATTCGAAGCTTCAAAACAAACGTGATAACTACCTTTAATAAAATAGGGTTTAAATAGATCTACACCAAAGGTAATTGGTACTCAGCAGTGACATTAATGAGGTGTAAGGTGTGACTAAAAAAAGTTCCCTTCCTTATAACGGATAATTCCTTACTTATAGCGTACCTCTAACAAATTCCGTTGTCAGATATAATACAACTTCAATGTCCCATATACGAAAAGCAATCTGGTCCGGCGAGCTTTGAATGTGCCTGTGAAATATAATTTCGATCGGACGGCAATCAGGGCCCGTTGAAGACGGCGCGTGATGCGACTTGGTAAAATATTAAATGTACAGATAGTAAACCCCAACGCCACTGCTGAAATGTGCAATGCACAAGTGGTTTGTATTCAAGTGACTTGTGACACTTATTATTTCTATTATTTTAGCGACAATAGAATGCTCTGTATACTCAGTCAGCCAAACGAAAAAACAAAAATGTATGACTTGATAATTTGTATATTAACTAAAATAGGATCTCACTACCTAATACTATTTATGCAAAATTTTGTATGTTTGTGTATAGAATGTATTTTTTTGTTACAAAATTATGCTCTAATGGACAAATGGATTGGGATGACTTTAGGCACGTAAATAGATATCAATATGGAATGGAATATATAGCCTTGGATAATTTTTGCCCTGGAAAAACAGTACATCACTTGGAACATAATAAAATTAAAAAAAATTGTAGCCGAGAATATGCCACGTAGGTACTACGACTGACATAATTAAACTTGAAAGGTTTAATAGTTTACTGCTGATGCATTCAAATCTTTTAAGAGCACGCAGGTTGCCGGCTAAATCAATTCATTATTACGACTAAAGCAATGAACTAAGATTGAAATGTTAAGGCTACTCTAGCTAGGGGACAAAATGTACCCCAACATGACGCGCAACGTAAAAATGAGTCTGAGTTGAATAAGAGAGTCCTAAAATGAGCAATTAAATTTCATTTATTTATACCTAATACCAGAACAAGATTTTCTACCGTAAATTATAAATAATAAAAACTTGCCTACATACGCCCCCATTTTCTTAATATTCTAATAATTTATAGGGACTATGGTAATAATCTTATGAAATAGAGTATTTCTTTAGATGCTGAATTCTATGGTTTTACACTTTTACACAATCTCACAATGATGACTTGTTGTGGATAAAATATTACACAGGCATTGTGGTACGTGAAACTATTATGGTGTATTATTGGGTGTATCCAAATCAATTAAGAAATGTTAGGTACCTTCACAAATGATCACATTTTGGAGTCTGATTTTTGAATGCACAATGACTACAACTATATACCTACACTTGAATCCAATGGAAGATGTTGATCAACAGGCTATTTTCTATTATTTTTGGTACTTATTTCATTCAATTGTGTTTCATTTACATATAAAACTGTCAATTTCATTGACATGTTAGCTGTTCTTACGTAAAACAATGTTTTTGCGTAATGTTGTGCGTATGTTTTTCACGATTTTACAATATTTAGATAGTTTTTTTATGTTTCATCCATGGTTTCTTTTCTGCTTTTCTTCCATTAATATTGATTAAGTTGTTTTATCTAATAATTACCTTGTCAAAGTCATCGTTGACATGAATAATGGATTGGGCCATAAACAATAAATTGGAATTGCACCTTCTTTACTTCATCGTATAGGAAATGGTGTGAGGGAATACTATGTATATTTTTAAAAGTAGAGTTGTAGTTCAATATATAATTATATTCAGTCCTCAAAAATAATACCGTTTATATTTTTTGCACAGAAGGAAATTTTCGCCTATCCCTATTTATCCGCGAAAACTATTTACTCGATATTTTAGTACAGTACCTATTTATTTCTGCCTCTCAATATTTTATTTCTCGATAATATATTATTAAAGCAAATACCTATTATTTCCATTATATTTATCAAGAAAAATGCGTTGCTGAGCGCATGCAAATGTGATCAACATCAGTGCGTTATCGCAATTTTATTCACAGAAGCTCGTCACCAAGGTGAAAAATCCTTCCAAGTGAAGCTGTATCATGGTGAGGGTAGAATAGATCACTCCCTGTAGGAAGGCGTCAATCGCTAGCTGATTTATAGAGGGCGCAAGGTACTGCGGCGCCGACTAAACTGTCCGGAGTTTTGCTCGTGTTGTGAGCGCGAGCCACCGGCAAACAAGTCACTCACCTGCCGCTCCTCCCTCATCGAAAATGCGAACCCCAGTAAATGCCTTTATAAACGAATCCATTTTAAATTCCGAATAGTCTACCGACAACACGAACGGAACTTCCAGGCATGACATGCGTGTTAACGAAATGTTGGCGCTTGGTCAATTTCAGCAGGAATTTTACAGGGTTAACCTAAGTCAAATTTCCGTTGCCAAATTAAAATGTAAGTACTGCCTAAATATATCCATCAAGATTTTTAACCGCCTTTTCTAGTTAGGTAAATTGCAAAAAACTTATTTTACAATACAAAAATCTGAACAAGGAAAATTGTTCATTTGCAAGGGGTCTTTTATGCAAACTTTCAGAGCAAACTTGACCTAAGAATTCAATCAGGACTCGGTTGGCAATAATTGAACGAACTGGGAGTGCACTAATGCGAAACTTTACATCCCGTTGTTGGCGTTCTATTGAAAACATCTTAACGCTATTCGTTGTTCCACACGCCATGGTAATAAATTGCTACCAAGCAAACTACTCGCAAGTTAAAATTTAATCTCAAAATGCAGACAGAAATTTTAAATTATGACTTGATTTAAGCAAAGTCTCTAACGAACACTTAAACGATGATGCTCGGACAATCTGGAAAGATTTTTAGTGCTACCCGGGGGCATCGGGGGTTTACGACGGATTAATACATAAAGCGAACGTCGGCATTTGCATTCACGAAAATATAAAATTTAATTGAAACGTTTTGGGAGCATTGAAGAAGTTTTTAGTTCAATTTAGCGGCAATCAGGACGGCCGTTGAAGATGGAGCGTGATCCGAATAGCTAAAATAATAAACGTGCCGGTATGATGGGACGCGGCGGGACAGCGAGCCACCAGTTTGATATTCGCTTTTATATCTGTGTCAAATCCGATGTGTGTCGCTAACTTAATAATCAAATATCGGCAAAAACCATGTTCAGATATACTATAATATATTTGCTTGGGCTTTTACTTCGAACCGAAATAACGATTTATTTACGACTTAAACTAAGCCCCTTACTCATAATCGGGTTTTAACTAAATCAGTGTAATAGTGTGCGTCTCACTCTTTCGATCACCATATGTCACCTGTCAGATAAAGACTTCGGAATTTTAGCTAATCAACGTTTGATAACTTTATTATGAATAGTAAGGGGGTCTTTACATTTCTGTGGTCTTTAAAATGCATTATTTCATTCGATATATACAGTTTAAAATTCATTTAAAGTCAAATTAACGTCAACATAACATAAAAGGTAGAAATATAAAGCAGTAATAACTAAAAATAGGTAAAGATAAAATTGTGACAGCTAGAAGGAAGCACGCCCAGCCGAGCGTATCTCACGAATGCAGCTCCGCTCGTTTTGATTTTAATTCAAGAAAATATCATTTTTAATACTTTTCTTGTTTACTTACATTATTCGTCGACTTTGCATTTTATATTCACACCTTTTACAGCCACAATCAGAAAATCTTTGAAAGATGTTTTCCAAAATAAAAAAATACTTGAACCTTGGTAGGTAAGTTAGTACTTACGTACTAGGAAGCAGAAGTAAGCTGAAGTTTTTATTTACTAATCTAAAGTTATGAAATATAATTTTAAAATATCTGGAGGCACGGAAGTGCCCCCCGCCAAGACAACCTAGCGAAGCGAAACGGCACTACCTACAGCCAAGCCACGTGTTTTGACTACGGTGTGCAGAGTTTGTGAAGTTAGGGCTCGTAGAGTAAGTGCATGTAGAGTTATAAGCTTGGCTCTACTTGAGATCTGACAACTTTTTGACAATGCAAGCCATATGTCTTGGCAACATTTTACAAAAAAATGTTTTTGGTGGGATTCTTTATTCCAAATATATAGGTTCTTCAGCAATGTTTGATTATCTTATCAGAAAATGGAATTTTAATTGTTTATTATTTAGAGTTCAAATTATGATCATCGCTGGCTCAGTCACTCATAGCAACATCAATTCTTACTTCAATATAAAAAAATTGCTCAGAATATACGAAATACAATTTCAAATATTTGTTCCGTTTATCAATACCGACGGGTTGTTGTTTCATAATGAAATTCATCTGTTTCATAGATTGAAATCAACCAATCGTTATTGTGCCACTGCATTGTTTGGTTTGAATGTAGCAACATCATCAATATGTGAAAATCTCATTCGTCGAGCCTTTAACAGCGGGTGTCGTTGAAATATTTATGATAGTAATACACACAGAAAAACAGACAATTTCATCAACTGATGTACTTATTCAATTTAAATGTTGTTTTATGGAAAAAAAATACAAAAATAAATCAATTTGTAGAATTGCGTTCGTTTAATTTAAACATGCAGGTAATTTTTGCAATCCCACCAAAAACATTTTCATGTAAAATGTTGCCAAGACGAGACCATATGGCTCGCACTGTCAAAAAGTAATCAGATCTCATGTACTCTACAAGCCCTAACTTCACAAACTCTACACCTTAGTCAAAATTTGTGGCTTGGACGCTTACCCCGTACCTACTCCCGTTTTATCCCGTTACTCAAACTGCAAACATTCGAATATAGAAAATCTACAGCTAATGGCTTTCTCAAATCGATTAAATTAAAGTGAGCTATGAAGTATAGCTCACTTTAATTTAATCGATTTGAGAAAGCCATTAATAAGCAAGCACGTTCATTAAAAAGACGAATCGAGTGACTTAAATAAGTCATTCTATACTTAATTGCACATCTAGTATTACTTTACGCTTAGTATTAGATGCAGGCGTCTCGAATACCATCATGAGACTACACTCGCATGTAACCCGACCTTAAGATTCCTGTGAAAGCTGCTCTTACAATCACTGCTATGATATTCAGTCACACTCCGGTACCGATGGCCCCAAATCGATGAACTATAAATCCATTGTCTAAGTTTGCACAGACAGCGCTCCTCTCCGGACTCAGAAGATTAATTTTCTTAGTTTAGATTGTTTCGTGACCCATTGTGCAAGCGATAATTGGATTTTCTCGACTATCTGTGATTTAGTTACCTCTTGAGCTTAACTTCCCTGTAAAATTCATATTACGGTAGGATTGGATGGTTTGTAACGTAATTGGTCAAAGCAATGTTTCCCGTTGAGATTTAGATGTTATTTTGCTTACGGTAATTTTCATTGCCATAATACCTCTACTATAATACATATACAATAATATTATATTACCTTTATAACCACCGAAGAGAATTTAAAAAAGATTATAGTATGCGTAACATAAAACAACTCAAAAACTCTAAACCACTAAATAAACCACGCGTGGGTAAATGACATGGAAATTTTACCAACAATTTCTTTGATGTTAAAAACAACACCACGGCGCTAATTAGCCGTGTGGTGATGGAAAACTATAGGAAACGATATGCGACAGAATTAGAGATGAATAACTATATCACATCAAAAATATTGAAGGCGTTACAAAGCATTTTTACATTTGAGACAATAAAGTTAAACTGCGTCTTTAAGAATGGCTACAGATTAACATTGTCAGTGCAGCAACTTGGTTTCATGTTTTTTTTTTCAAACATGGATAGAAACAGCAATAAAAGCGTTCGGCTTTATGGGCATCGTTAAACCGAGCTGAGCTCAGTGTGTGGTTTCGTCGCATGTCTAATAACTTCTCGGGCTTTTTAATTTTATGGATGCGTAAATTGTCGACACTCTTCTGCCACCAAGTGCTAAACGCTACGCCGGAAAATAAACTATCGCGCGAAACTTTGATACTTTCATTTCAGTTGTGTAAACAAAACTCGTTATATGTATGTTATATAGCGCTTGCTCCCAACACACCAATTTTAATCCCGTGCCATTTAATTAATTGTACTGTTGAATCCTCTAATGAACTCTTTGTCACATCACATAACATTATATTTGTTTCAATAATTTTGTAAAGTATTTGTCTAATTTATTACTGCATAAAAGTTTTAATGATACTTTTAATGACTTTGATAAATTTTTTATGTATATGCTCTACAATTAGGGAATGTAAATTATGCACTTAATTATAAAACTCTGATGATACTTGTGTCTAACTTTTATTAAATAAAATGGCGTAAAATTTAATCTAATCTTGTCTTGCATTACCTTTAATTTATGTTTTAGATAATTGTACAGTTATATTACTTTATTTCTATACAAAAACCTGAATGAAACTTTAAAATAATAGAACATTTAAATACTATTCGTCTGTAATCATAATTATCAAGGATCAAATTGTCTAAAAACAATAAATTGAACTTTCCGACAAAGTTTAAAAGTGAAATAAATTAAATGTACCTGTAAGCGGCATACCTTTGAATAAATAAGACGATTGATATTGATCTTTTCTAATTGTGTTGCGGCTGTGAATGTCGACTGAAGCCCCTTCATTAAATATTACTTAAAACATCGTAACGAACTTGTTAGTGGGGAAAGAAGAGGTTTATTGGTGCTGTCTCTGTTTCTATTCTAGAAAGTTCTGTGAGAATACGATAAAGTACAAATTAACTTAGGAAGTGAATCATTCGTTAGTTTTATGCTGTCTTACTTATCTATATCTATACTAATAATATTATAAAGAGGAAAGATTTGATTGTTTGTTTGCATTGAATAGGCTCCGAAGCTACTGAACCGATTTGAAAAATTCTTTCACTGTTGGGAAGCTACACTATCCCCGGGTGACATAGGCTACTTTTTATCACGGGAACGCGGGTGAAACCGCGCGAGACAGCTAGTATTATTATAAACTAAATTATCGTGGCGTCGCTCGCCCGAATTTTATTTGTCCTAACACAACAAAAAGGAATCAGCCAAATCGGTCGAGCCGTTCTCAGGGGATGCTCTTATATACATGTGGCAATTGTTTTTTATTTGTATAGATGCGAAAGTCTTCTATTTAAGATGTTAGTAAATCAAACACAACTTAAAGGCTATTCGGATTTTGATTAAAGTTCATTCATAGATAGATCAGATATTGATATATGGAATTTCCACAACTGAGCTTCTTGCCTGTTCTTCTCAGTTGAAGGCCGACTCAGAACTGGTGGTAACTTCAGTAGCGTTGTCCTTCATAAGGACCCTACTAGAGACTAAATTGAATAAATGGCTTTGACTTTGACGATGATTTTAATCCTTCTGGAGCGCGGCTATAAATACGGAGCAGAAGCTTTTATTCACTTTTAGTAGAGCCTACGCGACTTAGCTTTAATTTTGTATGATTTTAGCTTTATAACATTATTCTAAATAAATTGTTTAGTTTCCCGTAAAATCCATCACGCCAAAGATAATCTCGTTAAAATTTGGAAGCAAAACATTAATGTTTCTAATAACATAGCGGTCGTCATATTTGTGCATACGCATACGCCATATGGCCAAAGCTAGTTACTATATCCGTGATTATTACCCGTGACACTGGTAAATACCACGTCAAATTATCACGTCATGGTAACACTGTGATGTTGATTAGACAAACCTAGCATTCAACGGCTAACACCACTATTAGCGAGTCTCGCGTTCAACAGTTAACATGCTCCAGAATGTAGCGCGATTAGTGTTGTTACACCGAGGCCGAGGGAGGGACAATAATTAGCGAGGATGCCATGCCACAAATCGACCGGCCGATATACACGTTTTTGTCAGATTTCTCTCCCCAATGTTCCTACCAGCCCTAATATCGTTAAGGCTCGCGACGCATTTCTTTTTACGATATTTCTCTTAGGCCGTTGAGTGACTTAGATTTATTCTATAATAAAGAGAATTACGGTCTTTTTGTTGGTCGAGATTAACAAAGCACTGTGCATTTAAGGGTTTGAGACTTACTAAAGTTGTATTCTTATGTATTGCTAGGCAGAGCGATATTGCGTTCTGGTCTTCAATAATTTAAATAACTAAAGAAATACAATAGAATTCAAAAATAAAAGTAACATCCACAAATCATGCGACAAAAAATCGTGTGGGCTCAAAAATGATAAACTGAGATTCCAGAACGAGAAGTCACAACGAACATTAAAGTTTCAAAAGGCTGGCTCTTTAGAACAATACAGTGAAAATAAAATAATTTATACAGGAAAGCTTAACTTCAAAAGAGTCTTTCACTCAAAAATAAAGCGTGTTGTAGTACCTAAACAAGGTGGAACATTGTTTTGCATAACAAAGGAAAAAAATACCTAAAGGAAAACATAAAGCCACACTTTATTCGCAGAATACTTATTCAAATGAGGCTGTCCCTTCTAAGTTTGTTTTCAATCAAAAACTCGCGCAGCTTTGTCCCGCTAAACTTTATAAATGAGGCGATTATCCGCGACGCGGCGTCGTCCCTTGCGCGATAGGTGTGTGGCGTCCGGCGCGTTGGCCGCGTCAACGTCGCAGCGTCGTCGTCCCGCTGCCGCCCCGCCCGCGCCGTACCCGCACCGACCCGGCTGCGACGCGCTGATAAACCACTGGTCACCTGCGCTGCATGAATTGCAGCGCTTTTTAACTTTCATCCCGCTAAGTCCTTTAAACTTCATCCGCTTTAAACGCTCGCATTTTATTTATGATTTAGACGCTGACAACTACAAAGACAACTTTACAAAGTTTTCGCAATATCCGACGAGGAAAAAATACTGTACATTTAAGATGTAACCATATTATTTAAAACGGAGTCTCGACTTTATATTAAAATAAATGCGATATAAACTAACCCCTGTTATTATCTGAAGAATCCAAGTGCCGCTATGTGGGTAGGGAGGCAGGTAGGGTTGTAATAATACGAACGTGAAAAGAGTACAATAACACGAACATAGCCGAGTCTAGGAATAGTAACATCAAGATTAGCTCGAGGCTGCAGTCTGATTACGTCGCTACGTAAGAAGAGAGCACCGTCGCAGCCTCCTCCGATTCTGAGATTAAGATTTGTATATAGGTATTTTTTCAAGTTACGTTTCTTTTTCACAGCAAATTTACTTATCTTGCAAAGTCAATGCAGATTTGATCTGCTCCAGGCATATATCATTGTTTAAAAAACCTCTCAGAAGTTTTCTTTTCACTTTAAAATAAAGGAAGTGTTATTATTGACGCTCGTACAAAGAAGTCGGCGCAACAAGGTGCTCTCGCATTTGTTCTATCTCAAGTATTATATTGTGCCCTGGGCACTTCTCCACTCGCGCCTTCCGTAACTTTCTTTACAATTTCCTCGAAGAGATTTTCCGTTCAATTAAATTATATGAATTCAATTCCATAGTTTTCCTGCTTTCTATTATACGATTCGCGTTAAATATTAAGTTAGTATCGGAAGTAAAAAATAAACGGAATGAAAGTGGCCAATCGCTTGTTCAAAATGAATTGCAAACAATATTACATTTTGGAAGCAATCTACGTTAAACCAAAAGGGAATGATGTGGCAGCTCTTTATATTGCAATTTTTGTGTCCAAACAAAACGAATTTGCCGCGCAATCAAAGCGGGAATCCGATTGATGACATGGCGGAATAATTGTTTCGTGAAATTGAAAATATCGCGGCTTGTATTTTGTATAACACCTTATAAAATGTACTTTACACCGCAATTTGGTCGCTTTTACAATATAAATTTTATGCAAACTGGCCATTAAAAACAATAAAATGAGTGTTGAACATAGCCACTTTTTAATGAAGAGTTCAATTTGCGAACGTGCTCATATCGATTATGTGTCAAAGCAATCACAGCTTCCCTTACAAACACATTCCACACAAACCCTCCTGCCTGACCTATAACTCAATCGACATACATAAAGTGTAACAAAACTAAGGTAAAACCTTCGAATATCATCGCACCTGTGACATGCACAATAAAACTTTACCAATAAGCCATATTTCACAGTCGACTTCAATCTCAAATACCAATATATTATTACGAGGCGATTTCCTACGTAGGTACATAAGTCAAAGAATCTGAGATAACTTATCGGTGAGGGGTCCTCGCATATTCATTCTTTTGAACGCGAAACTGTCGCGTTAGATTATATAAATGTTGGATGGCAAGTTTTAAGATGTTTGTGCCCATCTAAGTAGGCCAAAACTTGCTGCTCCCGCGAAAGCACTTTAGGATAGAAAACCGTCGCAGAACATTTTATTTTTCGTAACTCCAAAGTCCAATGTCTTTGAAACGGCTGAGTAGGTTTGCCTATAGTAAACTACGGATAGGTTAGTCGACAAAGGACGTTCTTCTTCTATTACATTCTTGCTTTATAAAGAATACCTTAAAAATATTAGTAAATACAAAATCATATTCCGCCAGATTCCAATCCCAGATCATATTTTCCAAATCCTTATCTAGATCATCAGCATCAGTAAACGATGATTATCGATGAATAGGTCGACTACATCCAAGCATAAAACCATTTATCCTAACAGCATTACAACTATCCTAACCCATACCATACCTACTACATATTTGTCGTAAGTTTGTCTTGGTGTTGAGATGGATTACTATGCGCGGGCACGAGTGTGGCGCACCTCAAAACTCAGGATCAGACTACAGGCAACTTCCACTTTCCAACACTCAAGTGGAACACATGTCAGATGTTGACATTAGAGAGTTAATTAAAATAGCGTGTGAACAAAATGACATGAAACGTGAACGAAAGTATTTCATTTCACAGTTAAACGTTAGTTTTATTGTTGTATGTGTTTATTTCCCATATATGGATGGACTTGAACACAATCATACATGGTAAGTGATGTTTTAGCCAAAGTAATGCCTAAAAGGATTATGAATCTAAATTCAGCAGTAGAAACAACACAATGTTTGACTACACTCTGATGATAGATTTAGATGATTTTTGCGAGTGAAATGTTCCTGATCTCCGTCACAAAATTCATGATCACAACACTGCACTATCATCGCATTTAACTTCCCATTTTCAGGATCGTTACAAAATCAATTAAAGACAGTCATTATGAAGTCCGTATAAGTACTCACAAATGGCAATTCAGTAATAGCATTGAAATGAATTTAGAAATTGACTTTCTGCATTGCATATTGGTCTATTGGTCGAATAACCATAAAATGTACTATTTAAATAACATGGAAATGTAGTTCCACACAATATTATCAGTCTATTGAATCTCACCAAAAAGGTGACAAACGTTAACTCAATTTTACATAAAACAAAATCCACACGCAATGAACAAAATTTATTATTATACAAAATAGGCAACTACAAAAAGCTTCACACATCAATAATTCGACCATTTAACTGCTTATTCATCATGTCAATATGAATGCCTAATGAAAATGTGAATTTGAATATTGCTGCAACAAATCTACTAAAATTCATCGATGGACATACACCGTACATATGCACATATCGCAGCGTAAACCAATAATTGAATTATGTGAAATTAACATTCATAATAGACTACCTACACGAGTTTTGTGCCAACTGTAAATATTTTAAGTGCTATTTGTATCGTTCAAATATTGTTACTGTAGCTATTGTAAAATGTTTTATACTACAAAGGTAACAAATAAGCAGTCTGCCAGATGCTAAGCGGTTACCGTAACCTTTAGATGCTTGCAATTGCAACACAGATGTCACTCGCGTTTTGTCGATCCTACAACAAATTCTCAAGAACCCAATGCTGTACTCCCTTCGGAAAACCACAGCTCCCAAAGAGTATTCAATAACTACGTAAGAAGAGACGGGACTCCATAGAGCAAGATAAAAATAATAAAAATCAATGTGGCAACCAAAAAAAGCCACAATGAGTACTACCAATCAGTACTACCAACCTTAGAATGGAATAGAGATGCGCTTTTAGTAGATATTTAAATCTATCGATATCGATATCGATATGTATGTATATGTATACTGTTGTAAATAATATAGATATTTAAGATCCTCTGATTTTGTTTTAGCACTACCAAAACAAAACCAGTGGTACTTTGTTCAGATTATGACTAAAAAAAATAATATACCATATAATATATTAATATACAGTAAGGTTTGTGGTTGGCGTTTAATTAAAACTACATAAAATTTGCAACTAGACGTTTTATGAAATGCAAATCAAAATAAAAAGTAAATTATCAAGTTTAGGCCCTGATAAGGCACTTATGAACGATACAGTTGACACTATCACTGGTTCGGAATACACTTAAAATGGGTAAGTGGGTGTAAGTGGAATGTAAGCCAAGTCCTCGTTGCCTGTCATTTTCACCCATTTTCGGGGCCTAAAAATATAAAAATATCGATATCGAATTCAATAATAAATATTGCACCACACTATTTTCAAAAATATTATTATGGTGTTTTCTAGATTAAGATAATATTAAGATGTTTTTATTAAAGGAATTATAGGACTGAATGATATTTTACTGACCGAACTGCATCCAGGGGAAATTTGGCCATAAAATCACGTTTTTTACCATCTTTCCTTTCCGATCTTAATCCTCACACTTCGCATTTTCTATACTTCATTCTTTCTACTTTTTAAACACACTTTCTACTTTCTCACTTCTATTTAGCAATAAAATTAACTACTATCCTGTATAATATTCTGTAAGTATAATATAATATTCTGAACTTCTCAAACATTTATATAAAACTGGAGGGAAAAAACAAGTGACAGATGACGTTTAATCATAGAGCGAGACAGACTACGGAAATGAGAGGGTGCCATAAAAGTTCTGCTGCGTTTCATTGATTTTTTCTTTCTTCTAAGTTGCGACAGACTGACAGCTCCTTCCACAACCTAAGCTAACCTTTAAAACAATAGGCCAACCGCGTATCTTTAGTAGTAGTGTCATTTTGACGTTTGAAGACTATTGGTGGGCTTCGTCATACCACGTCACTGGATGAAATTCATTAATGGTGTTCATTACGATGACCATCAAAGATAGTCGGCAGCCCCGCCGAACAGATCGGGATCATTTTGTTACCAGTGTGAGGATGAACTCCCCATCGATGGCTAAAGGTATCACATAAAGATAGCCCAAGTTAGGTTGCGTTATCATTATTCCCTATTTCCCTTGGTCGTGACCAAGGGAAAACGACCATAACTTGAAAACGACTTCTTTTTTTTAAAGATTGAGTTTTTAAAGTTGCGCAGGGTAGGGTAGGGTAGAAAATCACGCAAACTAATTCGCGCCGGGCAGCTAGCATTGTATTATACAAATATGCACTTTATTTCTTGATGTACTTATTAACTTAAATTTCCCAGCGCCATCTAGCTATTCAAGGTGAAACTAAAAGAGTTCATGTTTTCATACATCTTTTATTAATCATTGTAAGATCTTTCAATACGATCTATTTTATATTCTTTACTAAAGATTATTATCATAATGATAAAAGATGACAGTTTACACTTGAATAGCAGTTTCTGCAATTCTATTTTTTCCGTGAGTTTTTCAATCTTATTGATACCGCGACCCCCTTACAGGTTGAAAAATTCTGGCGACCCTTGGGAGAAAGACAAAGAATTTATAAATTAAAACACTACGATAATGATTTTCTTTATTTTGATACCTTTACTTATTAGTCTACAAGAAGCCGCGAGAGGCTTGCAACTAAGTAAGAGGTAAGTTGGACGCCCGCTTGCGCGAAGTCTACCTTGCCTTTTTCCTTCTGCCGGTGACCCCCCGACTAAGGTTTCGCGACCCCCCTATGGGTCGCGACCCACAGATTGAATAACACTGCTATAGGTAAGCATATTCAAATATTATTATCTTTTTATGGAACAACAGAAATGCATTGTTAAATAAAGATTTTAATAGCTATGCTATGATCGATCAGTTTGATTTGTCATGAAAAACTTCAGGTTAAGTATATCCAAAAAATATTGCTTCTAATTAAGGTTGTTTGTACAAAATAACCTCCTAATATTCTATCAATCAAACGAGTAACATCAAAATGCCGTAACGAAGGTCATGGGTTCGAATCTCTACAATGAGCTTGGGCTTCAGTTAAGGAAAATACTGAGAGGAAACCATACCACTGTGGAAACGTACTTTGTACAAGAGATGTCGCGTTTAACCGCCATTACCTATTCAATATTCGGCAATCGGCATTTTTTTACCATTCGTCGAATAATGAATAATATTCATACATAAATTTTGGAAGTTTTAGTAACAATAAAACGGTTATTAAGTGATATTTTGTAATAATTATCACTATGTATTTAGAAAGAACATCCATTATGAATCATGCTAATTGTAATTTAGCACTAATGTCGAAAACTATATAAGGCGAATAATTCGACTGGCCTTAAGGAATAATCGCCTAGTTATACACGATAACATACTTTTGCCCCGCTGTTTGACTCGCTCTGCTGAGGGATCTTGTTTTCCCAGCATATAAAGAGTCTATGTGCAAAAGTTCATTCAAATTCGTTTTAGAATTAGATACAAACCTCTACATAGTTAATAAAAGAGGCACAACCTAGTCTTACATAAATTATAGGTATTCTTGTCCTCCCAAACAAAGTCACTCCTAAATTCTAGTACTTATATACACTACTAGCAATAATAGCACCATAAGCTACCGTGGATTAAAATAATGAGGATTCCACTTGCAAGGTCACGAATCGCAAACAAATGGATCCTCCTGTAATCCCCTCCGTGCAACAGATTCAAGTGTCTCGATTCCCCGACATTATAATTTTAGTAACGAGACTGTAACAGTTCGGGAGAATTTTCAGTATAGATGCGTATCCACTTGAAACTTTACCCTCATAATATGGTAAATAAATTATTAAAAAATAACGTAAAATGTTCTAGTGATCAAATTAAATTACCTTAAGGCGACTATCCCACAGAAAAGAGTTCTGCATTCCGCATTGACTGTAAGCTACGTGAGGCCTTTGAAAGTAAAAAAAAGTGTATGACGTGCGATCAGTAGCAAATATTGCAGAACTCTAGAACTCTAGACTGCTTACAGTGTGCACAATAGTCAACACGGAATGCAGAACTCGAAACTCGGAACTCGGAACTCTAGAACTCTCTCTGTGGGATCGGTGACTTAACTGGTTTGCTAAATTGGCGAATACAAAAATGAAATCGTATTCAAAACAAGACTTCTTTAACATGTAAATTACATCAAATGATGTAATCTTCTTATTTTCTGATTCCAAATTAAAGCTTACAGTCCCTCGTCTCTACAATAAAATTTAAACTTTTGTGTTACATAGCTCCCCGCGATTCCTCAGCGTGACTAATGAAACATATATTTTACTCTTCAGACAAAAGCGTCGTATTAAAATACGCTACAGTGCTCCCAGAACTATCATGATACACGAATAATTATCTAACTTATGACTAAGTTTTCGACCAATAGTTTCATCTACGTTTCTGGATAAACTTTTGGATATCACAGTATAAAATAATCTGGCTATTTATACCCCGTAATTTTCTAAAGGGACCTAGTCTATAATAATACTCTATGGATCTATTGTTATCCCGGGATATAATAATAATATAATTATTTAACTATTACGGCGTGCTTAAGAAACAAACATCGATATAAAAGAAAATACAATTTGGTGAACTGTATGCAGTAGGAACAAAAATTTTCATAATTACAATCCGATAATATACACTGTTGTAAATAACCTCATTCATGTATTTGAGTCAGTATTTTCTATGCAAGCAA
The DNA here is from genome assembly GCA_951394255.1 of Polyploca ridens. NCBI lineage: Eukaryota > Metazoa > Arthropoda > Insecta > Lepidoptera > Drepanidae > Polyploca > Polyploca ridens. The sequence goes on from OX596247.1 coordinate 6,588,919, forward strand.
CTATTCATGCACCATTCAATTCACAAAATCCACGCAAGTAATAACAAATAACTTGCATGTAAAATTGCAATGGAATAATTTCGTTACGAAGAATATCTAATTGACTGCTTGAATGCGATAATAAAAATGTTATGTTCTGTTTAAACTCTCAAATTGTTTTACAAATACAATTTCATTCTTACTACAAGATCATCTTACGTTTAGATTGCTTGATTTTGTTGTCTAAGGAAATTGCACGGTAAAACATTTTAAGGAATATTTTATAATTTCGTATCACTTTAATTTCTTTTGTTATTGAAATTATATTTAAGGAATATATCTTTATTTACAACAAATATGTACAAAATACAAACTATATTTAAAGAAAATTTCCTCAAGTCTGCCGCTGCTTCCGATTAACGGCAGGGTACCCAGAAGGCTGGCAGCGTTTCCTCTTTGGATAGCCAAGCTGACGCGTTGGCGGAAAAAGCTCCCCGCCCGCTGGTCTCAGGCAGGAGGTCTCGATCAATTTTGATGGCGAGCTTCGGACCCCCACGGTCCCATGGCCTCGACCGCAAAAGGCACAAAGTAAGTATATATTTTTACTGTCAATAGTTGAAAAGCAGGCAGACGATCCATCTGATGGTAAGTTGTCACCTCCACCGGTGGACATTTGGTATACCAGAGGGATAGCCAATAGGCATGATTCTTGGTTTACAAAAAAATATTCTAATTAATCCGTCAGTTAGATTATCAAAAAAATTGGACACGTATTTTTTACTTTACCAAATCATTAAAAATAGCTAAAGATATAGCGAGTCTAACTTTTGAGTGACGTCATGCGGAACTTCAACACACGATATCTTCGTGTTTTATTGTTTAATTGACAAAAGAAAAAATACGTGCCTATTTTTTTTTGATAATCTAAAAGACGGACTATATAGATTTTTCAGGAATTTAGCCTATTGTTGCTGTTGACCTCAAAAACCTCTTTTTACGCCCCTTTTGAAGAACCCCATATCGCAGCGCAGATGGAAATCCATAATGGGGAGGTAATATTCTTGGCACTAATTCCAATTATTATTGTGATGTGCGTGTGACATATTTGTTGTTCATCTTTCAGTAAAGTGGAGACTGAAATGGGAATGGCCGTTCAACCGCAAATGTATTCTGTGTCTCAGTGAAACCCAATTACAATGCTACTGATATACAATTTAAGATACTTCCTCTGACTCTGTGCACTCAATTATTATATAACAAGCCTTTACCATGCTGACATTACATAATATTTTGAAGTTTTTACTGGTCGTCAGGTTCTTATGAGAGAAGGATGCGGTTTATAAGTCAAATAGTCTAATGAAAGCTTACTTAGCTTTAGTTTCATTATAATATTTAATTAAAATAATTTACGTAACTTACTATTTGAACAATGTCAAAGTTTTACCTTGGAATGGAGCTGACCTTTGGTTTTGTCTAGGTTAAAGGCAGCTAGCTCAGATATTACTTCTGTTTTAAATACGTACGTATTTTAACATTCATTTCTATTTTACTTATTAGTTTTGCATTAATAACTGACGGATTAGGTAACTAACGGATTATTAAGATATAAGCATGGTTAAACGTTCTTAATCGATCGGAAAAGTGAATCTACCACCGGTGAGGCCGGTACCCGGATTTGTAACCCACTAGTGGTATTTCAACTCAAGCGTTTTCCGTGCTTTGGAAGGCACGTAAAGCCGTTGGTCTCGGTTATCACTGGTCTTTACACTAGTTGGAGGCCTTCTAGGTAGCTTGAAAACTCCTACAGTAGGTTGACCACTAGCCTACCTCCACCAAAACCGCAGTGGGCATGCGTGGTAGAGTATCTGCCCGTTCCCTTTAACCCTCATTGATAATAGTAGGCCTGTGCTCAGTAGTGGGACATTATAGGCTATATGAAGTATTTAAATAAATGTAGCAAATTGTAAAAAACATCAAAAACTCAAACAATCAATGTCAAACTATATTGCTTAAGCTCTACTTAACACAAGACTAACAATTCACACAAATTTATCATAGCAATTTCAACTGACTAACAGTCCACCTGAACTGAATGCCGGCAGTCGCATCCACTACGTATGACGGACAGGATAATCTGACAAGGAAATTTAGTTTGCTCGCTAATCGGCCGACTAGAATGCTATTGTTAAAGTGGACGCTGTATGAACGGCCGAAATTTTGTCGAACGGAACTAGAATTGGTCACTGATGGACTACTATAAAACGATCGCTTCATTTTTATTATTGACTTTGTTTTTGAAATGATTACTCATTAGCAACCGATTATCTTGATAATTGACTCTTTATTATACGGAGCCACGAAGAAATATCATCATCGTGTTATTGATCTATACTCCCATGAAATCATAATTCGATAAATAATACTAACAATCGATTCTTAAAAAAACTGTCTTAAGTTAGCAGATTGTATTGCTCAGCTGGCTAGATGTACATTAGATGTATTTACTCTTCAATGTAATTTAAGATCATAACTAGAAAATTATATTTTACCATATTAATAAAATGTAACATTTAGGAATACATTCAAATTTTAACATTCCCAGTATTACCTATATTAAATTATAGTCATTCTAAATAATTTCATATTTACACAACTTACCTACCTATAAACAAGTATTTACCGAAACCAATTAATTTGTCAAAACGTCACAATTTAACAGTGAGTTATGATCGAGGAGCAATAGTAGGGCGAGCGCGCGGACGAGCGGTGGCGTCGTCAATAATTCATGGGGTAGGCATCGTGGCCACCAGCCGTTCCTAATTGATTCCTGATGCGGTACCGTGAGCTGATCGCATCACTGCCTCCTTGTACTGCCCTCCTAGGACCCGTGCGCTTCATTACGTACTTACAGAGTCGTACGCAATCAGGAAAATTATAAGATGATTTTATTATAAAATTTTAAACGGTTCTGAGCTGCCTCGTGATGGTTATTATGTATGAACATTCATGTCTTACCTGCATAAAACATACTAAAAAATACATATTATTATTTGACATTTAACTTGAATATTTAGGGAGTGCTAATTAGACGTTTAACCAAATCGTCCCTCCTAGAAAAGAGAGCTAAGGATAGATATGTTTATACAAGAATGAATATAAATAAATCAATTTAATTTAAGACCCATTTGGTACTACACAAAACAAACTATATCACCCAGTATCTATAATAAAACTGATATAATCTACGTTCGACAGTAAGCAATACCTAATTACAATTTCAAATTCAGCAAAAACATATCCAGTCTTCTAACATATGCAGTTTATAAGCGATTGTCATTCAGTACACATACATAATCCCATCAGAGGCCGTGATCTTGAACGGAGACTGACAGCGGGGCAGGCCGGGTCCCTATTCGGTTATCCTATCGCAACATACATCCATAATCGTATATGAATACGAGTGAGTAGGCAGCCGTACCGTGTCCCCGTCTGTCTAAATTAACTTTGTTATTTTTGTAAATATTTGCGAAAACATACTGAAATGCGTGTTGGTTAGGCAATGATAAATGGATGTTATTTATTTATTATTCAATTGATAAATCAGTATTTTTTTCCTATAAGGTATCAATGTTTTTTTTATATCGTTTCACGGCTATGAGTTTGGGTTTACAAAATTCGGTTCATAGCACAGATAACTTTATTTTGGTTATTTCTCTACCAAACGTTGAAGTATCTTGCTGGACCCAGGCCAGAATCGCTTGGCAATTGGCCTGCCCGAATGTGAATCTTTCCAAGGTCCCTTCCTGCCAGAGGCTTTGGGATGGTCCCCTCTGTGAGCTGGTATGGAAACAATTATTAGAAACATCAACCAGCTTCACGGCTAAGGCCAGTCTCACTGCTGTTAGTACAGAGAATTAGCATTGCCATCCAACGTGGTAATGGCGCCAGCATTCTGGGAAGATTGCCCTCTGATAACGACTTTTTCATGTAGCTTTTTTTTTAGTTTAGTATATTGATGATCATAAGCTATGTTTGTAACACTGTAATTAAAACTAATAAGTTTTAAAATAAAAAAATATTTTTCTTGTAAAACACGTACAGCGATGGCCACGAATGACGTATTTCATTTAGTCATTGATAATTTCACCGAAATAAATAAAAATATTTAGGGTAGGTACTTTTATTCCAGAATAGGTGCATTTGCCGTCCCAGCCTGTAATGACGCCACTACGTGACTTATGGAAATAACTGTATGTGACAGTCAAGATCACCAGCCATCCGCCATCGCACGAGCTTGACTTGACTAACAGTTCTAAATTGTACTACAATCTGTCTGTCCTGCCTTTATTCTGTGTATAAACCATGAAATTACACACGTTGCATTGTTGTTAAAATGTTGCATTACATTAATATTATAACTATTATTTACCTAAAATTATGTCTCGGTATGTATTTGCCGATAATAACTGTATTTTCTTGCCTTCCTGTCTATTTCATATAATTTAACTACGAAATTGAATTAATAAGGTCGGAATAATTTTCTTGAACCTTCATTCCATAATTTTACCATTAGTCATTTGCAAGGGCCAAACCCGTTAATTACGGTACATATTAAGTCGACATGAAGTCGTAATATAATATGACACGTCGGTAACTACAGCAAAAACCTCGCTTTCGCTTCGCTTTAATACCGCTGCACTTTTCCTCAGTGAAAATGATATTCCTCTGTAGTAAACAATGCACTTACAGACACTAATAGGCATCAAAGCGACATTAAATGTAATCCAATATTATTTTACATAGTTACTTAATATCGGAGGTGAAAACGTACACCTGGCGACAAACGACACGCGACAAAAACACGGGCTTTCGTTGCCGAGTCGCGCGTCGCTGGCGGTATGAGTGACGTTAATGAGATGTGCGAGCGGCAATTTGTTTATGCGCTCGCTTGCATACGTAATACGGACGCTGCACTGTGAAGCGGTAAATAAAACACCCTATATTTATAAAAAAAAACGTAGAAACTAGAATCCACTTGAATAAACTTCATTGACGTGGACGTAAAGGAGTTTAAAGCGTGTAGTCGCATGCACTGTGAAAGACATTCATTTACGTTGGTTGTATTTTTCATTTTATGGAGCTATTTCTTTACTCTTGTCTTACGAGAAAGTATTAGCAATATAAACGTTTTGTAAGAGCAAAATGTAGATGCAGCAAATGAAGCTTCGAATTATTTATCAATTTTGAGATTATACCAACCAACCCATATAAAAAAGAAATGAGCGTCGCTAAATGGACATTTTAACTCAGAATTTCTGTCAACTACTACGTAACATATGACTAGGTGAATTTACTTGTTGCGTAAAAGCACAATATGTATTGTAGGGTGGTGGTGGAATGGAGCTAGTGAACACGTGTACGAAAGTTCTTAGGCACCATTTCTGAACACATGTCAGCTTCAGTAATTGCGGCTTGTACCTTTTACACTTTAGCAACTATGTTAACATTTAATATCCTATTAAATGCGTTCTTTATAACCTGTGTGAGTGCATATTGCATCGTAAAAAGAGTATTTTAAATCAAGTGATTTATTTCTATAGATTTAATGGTTTCTATATAATTATCAAAAACTTGTTATCAATTCAAGTATATTCCGAAAGAATCTCTAGAATCAAAACTACTTGGATACCTAGTCTACGCTACGGTAGGTATTATGATACTTTTATGCCCTCTTGAATCGTCACGACACATAAATAAATTGCATTTTGATACGTAAACTTCGTGTTATTACTGGATAAGGGAGCCCACACATGAGCGATGTTCGCTCGGCTACTATCGCCGCGTTATCCCTTTAATTACCTGTTTCACGGTCGAAATGTATTCCAGAAGCATTCCTATTATTTTCTTAATGACATTGTTTTCCAATGGTCACAACAAAAATCCGGACTGTAAAGTATGTAGGAAACTTTAAATCGCATTGCTATAAAAGGATCGTTAAATTGCTCTGACAGCCTAGACATTGCCGGCAGGTACCTACGGACTATAAAGTAGATTGTTCGATGGTATACAGAACTTTCTCCAAAGAAGTGGAGACACAGGCTGACCGTGAAATTGTACTGATTGGCAATACACGAGCGAGCAACGGTACGTCGGTGGGTCTACGGCGCTTTATTTCATATTTATCAACGTCTCCAGTATAAAAGTCGCGATGTCTTGTACGTCGCACACAATAAATGCCCGTCGCGAAATCCAGTTACGTGGAGCGAGCCTCGACAATTGATAGAGAAACTGTGTGCAACGATGAAATTTAAAAAGTCATTTATTTCGAAATGCTTTTTCTCGGAGCGCCCGCGGCGGAGCGAGATCAATTTTATTTTCCGTTGCGGCTTCCAGCGTGCAGGCGCAGTTTATGCGACAACACTGAAACAAATTCCGACTGATGCCTTATGGAATCAACCTTAAGAAAACATGCAATCTCACGAGCTGATAAGTTTCAGTGTATTGTTAGGAAATACCATAAATATAGTTGGAATACACTATTGACAAAATTAAGGCAGAATCATTAATATCTACTTACATCAGTTATGGAAAACAGAAAATACAGTAGATATAGCTATGGAAAATACAGGCACTTATGTGATTTTGAAATATGTACCTAGTACTTACATACTGAAAATTTCATTTGCAAAACAGTGGTAAAAAAACTTTCATGCGATAGTAGCAGTTTAATCTTATGTAAACTATCTTTTTTTTTTGATAATATTTTTAGTTTGAATTTATTTTATGTTAGTTAGTAATAGTACGCTAGTTAATGTTTTAGATTCTAATTGCCAATTATAGTAAGATAGTTAATTTTTTAAATTGATTATATATGTTTACAATTTACATTGCTGTCAACACTTATAATTGTTATGTTTACGAGATATAATACCCATTTTATGTTACTTTTAATGTAAGCGTAATATTAGTGTTGCAAATACATAAATAAATTAATAAATAAATAAACTGGTACCTAATAACGGCAAATCTAAATATGTATTTTTTCAAACAAGAAATATTTCCAAGGTTACTTAGCGACATAGTTACAGTGAACCCTGTGAACATTTAAGCGCCGACCATCTATTTAGATTCCTTCAACATGCTAATTAAAATATCATGAACAATCTATCTTCAAATATTTGTTTACATTGCTACTCATGACATACATCCATCCTAAGTAAATTTTTTTGACATTTATTTTACAAAAGGTTATAATTTGACCTACAGACCTGAGTCATGGTAGGAATAACTATGAGACATATACGATAATTAAATTTCCAATATAATATGGATTAGGTATTCTGTTACGTAAAAAATGCCTTTTACAAACTAACTTTAACTTTTGCTAACTAATATTATAAATGCAAATGTGAGTTTGTTTGTTTGTTACGCTTTCACGCCTAAACCGCTGAGCCGAAATTTGTCATGCAGATAGCCTATGGTATGAAGAAAGACATAATATTTATCACGAGAATACTGGTAAACTCGCGAGGAACAGCTAGTACTCTATAAAATTCACTGAATCGACTGACCTGTAAAACGTAAGTTCAATCCACTGGTATCTATGAAAATATTATTATCTACAGTAGGTACCTACTGGAGCGCGAGATACTGGCACGAATTTCCTGGTCATTTGTACCAGTATGGCGATCCTTCAGGGGTCAATCGCCCATGGGATTGGCCCCCGGTACCAGCGCTATGCCCATTATTTTCCTTTTCGTCATTACTTAATTAGACGCCTGAAGGGTCGCCATACTGGTATAAATGACCAGGAAATTCGTGCCAGTATCTCCCGGTCTATACTGGAAGGTAGCGGCGATCTTTATTTTAATCCATTTTCTTCGTAGTCCGAGATCACCGGACGTCCGCCGCCGATGCGCGGTCAATGCAATTAAGCTTTGATCATATAAAGGATACATTTTACAGACATTTTACTCGTTACACAATTTATAAGTGCGATGAACATTTTATTCGTTTTATATTGACATTATGAAAATAGATATATGTTCCATCTACAATTCTGCGTGATAAATAAATTACCTAGTTTTTTTGAGTAGGTATAGGTTACCTTTTATATGTTTTAAATTCGACAAATCGAGAAACAATTCTGTCATAAAAATTACCACAGTGACACATACGAGTGTAAGAAAGAGAGACGCATAGAATATTCAATGTAATAGACATGGATAATCCCGAAAATATATATTTTTATTCCCTTTTCCATCATCTCATCAGTATTCGGAATACTAACATTTAGGTCGAGTTGTGTTCCGCTAGCCACATTATGATTATATTCTTTACCATCATGATAAAACGTTTTGTCTTACTGTGTCGTTGGTTATATATTTTTTCTGCTTAATTTATTATGATGATATTGCTTATGAACTGTCCATTTTTTTATCTCCTGACATAAAAAAGGCAATAGTCAAAGTCAAAGTCAAAGCCGTCGGTATTCAATTTAGGCCTTAGGACTTATGAAAGTGAAAGCTACTGAAGTTACTTTGACGAACCCGTGCTCACAATCGGTTTAGAGCCCTTAGTCTGAGAAGAGACTGCCTCCTTATGTGTATTAAAGGACAGTATTCTGTTTTTTTTTTACCCATGGCTATCTTCTACCATCGCAACTCTCGCCATCCACGCGAAGTTCACCCAACCACCCCAAAATGGTCTTGTACTGTGCGGTTTCAAAGGAGCTTTCTATTGCGGACGCTCAGGCTGTGGAATGAGCTCCCCGCCGTGGTTTTCTCAAGGGATGTGGTTCTTCAAAAAGGGTGTGAAGAGAGTTTTGGAGTGTCGGCAACGCGCAAGTACACCTCTGATGTTACAAGCGTCCACAGTTTACGATAACCGCATACCATCAGGCGGGCCATAAGCTTGTTTTCCACCTTAGTGGTATAAAATAAAATAAAATATAATCTACATGTTTACGTGAAAAATATCGATATGATACGTAAAACACAACTATAAGATTTATTAACCGCGCTTACTGGCTTTGCATGGCGAAAGTATATAAAAACAATAAGAACAGTGGAACTGCGTACTTTTGCTTATTCTATTGATAAAACGATATAAGCCAAGGTGCCGGTACGATCAACTTATTCGGTCGCCCTCCGTAACAGTTACATTCAGTTTCTGACTTTTAAAACTATGTAAATTCGACAGCTGCCCGTCGGATACGATTCAAATATTTATATGTAGTTAATTCATACATATACAGGGCCTTTGGATTGTGGGATTGGTATTAGTGGCAGGGTATGCGTAGGACATCATACAGTTGCATGTGGAGACTATTGTAAGAATCAACTCTACTGCTAATACTTGACGGGAAGTCGTGGGAGCCTTCTCACACAGGACATGCATGTCCATGAACATGTCTGCATGTCCTGAGTCTGAGCGTAAATGTTTATTATGTACCTATGGTGTAAATGTAGTATACTTTTCATTTGTCTGGTCTCCATAGCTCTGCTTAGTTTGGGATCCGTGATAGCCCTGTGGGAAGGATGTCTCAGTATATATTACCATGACACTTTACTCTATGATATTACTATAATTATTTACTTACCTACGACTATTCTGTTGAGAATTATCACAATAGTTCTGTGAAGATCGATGGTACTATCAACTCGGCACTATTTTTAATGATGACTTAAGTATTATTCAATCTTAAGTCTAAGGGCCTAAGAGCGTCGAAACGCTCAACGACTATGACATATTACCGTTTACGTAATACTAACACCATTCGAGCCTAAGGCGTCTATTATGAGATATGAAAAGTAAAACGTTTATAATACGAACTGAAATGAAGTATGGGCGGTGGAGTTAGAAAGAGAAAAGATAAGAAAATAATGCCCGCTCATATATCATCACAATCGCCAGAATACTCGAGTCGGCCGGGGTTGGCCGGCCACCGACCCTCCTCAGCGGCGTTTGAACCTACTGAAAATATTTAACTAAGCAGGAATCGGCAACTAACCTCTCAGAACGCCCTTTTCTAACATGATATTAATAAAGGTACTATGGAAATTTCTACAAGCTAACGTCAGCTTAAAAACATATCCTGCTCTTTTTGGTAAAATAAATTAATTTTAAGCTCTTTTCATGGCCCTGGAATTAGAATCTATTAACGTTGCATGTAAAACGATGCGTAAGTAATTGTTTCAAAAAGCCCGTCATCGGCAACCCAAAATTAACTGTGTACCGAATCTTGGCGTCGGAAACAGGAGTTGGTTAACGAGTTCAAGCCGAATGTTTGGGCCATTTCATTTGCGTGCACATTCAACAAACTATACAAATTATTTCTGAGAAGTATGCCGTTACGCATACTTGGGATTAGTTCGCCCAGAAACGCGGTGACGTGGATATCATTCATTTAGAAATTGACTGGACAAGCTATTACTTGTTTTTAAGACGTTTTTCAGATATATATTCTGTATAAAAGCGTATATGGATCGTTGTATCCACAAAAAGTATCATTAGAAAATAACAAACAGAAAAGCTTGAATCGACTGTACGTAACACCTTTTTATAAATATTATTTAATTAAAATATCCTGAAACACACACGGATATCTGATCCATAAACAAGCAGAGCTTGTACTATGTATTGTACTGTACTACATATATTATTTTTTGTTCGTACATACTTAATATACCTAATTACACCCAGACTCAGGACATGCAGACATATTCATGCACACAAATGCATGTCCTGGGTGGGAGTCGAACCTACGAACTGCGGCCTGGCCTGTCAAATGTCAAATATAGACATAATGAACCGAGTTGTCATGTATAACTACGTATTTGATATTTTAGCTCAATTCATACACAAGTGGTGATGTATCCACTTCCATATCCAAGATGAGAAAAACGCTTATATGAAAAAGGTATTGGATAAGTATCGCGGCTACCAGAAAGCGGTATTACTGACGAAACTATCAATCACTTTACTAATTGCGTTATTTATCTACCCCTATTCTGAAATCGCGCTGTCATCGGCTTATGTAATTTCACTTAGTGGGTAGTTTAGCCCTGTTTTCTCTATAATTTCCGCCACTCATCGTAGATCTTCGAAAATATTAACTTTGTTTTTCAGTGGGAACGGGACGAGCTAACCTCTTTGGCTTATGGAGGTGTTTAAGTGAGTGACGTAGGGTTTAATCTTTAATACTGCTTATAAAGCTATCTTATACAAATGTAACCTAATATTAATTTGTTTGAATTAAAGGCGAGGAAGGCGATGGAGGCTACACGTGTCATACTTGTGAACAGGTGCTGCTCGTGGGGACTGGTCCACTGAAGTTTGCTATTTACTTATTAAATATTGATTGATTCTACTTTGTAGTTGTTGCCGCCGTGACACGCAATTCTATTGTTGTCAGTGTGATTAGAATGGAAATTTTATGTAATGAATGTAAGCTTGTTTTGAAAAGAGTAGTTGCTGAGTTTATTGCCCGCTCTGCTCAGCAAATGCAACCTTCCGAACTGAGGGCCTACTACGAAAAACGATACACGATGGTACGATCATCGTTGTCAAATATTAAGCAATAGAATTGCAGCAAAACTGACGAGACGTAAATTTTGGCCAATTCTATTGGCTAATTGATTGACAACGAAGATCGGACTATCGTGTATCGTTTTTCGTAGTAGGCCCTCTGGTATTAGTCAGACTATTCATACGTTCCTGCGAAGGTCTATTTGAATAAATAGTTTTGAATTTCCTTGTATTCTTCTAAATCTGGACTAATTAGCTTATACTTTAACCCCCTTATTCATACTAAAGTTATCAAACGTTGATCAGCTAAAATTACGAAGTCTTTATCTGACAGGTGACATTTGGTGATCGAAAGAGTGAGACGGGGCACAATATTACACTGATTTAGTTAAAAGCGATTATGAATAAGGGGGTTAGTGTGGTGCTCTACCACAAATAATAAGAATTTTTAAAATGGGGCAGAGAAGGTAACTGTTGTTTTTATATAGCTATTATATCAATAAAATTTGCTAATAAATCACATTAATCAACTATTAGTGCACTATATTTTTGTAACACAATTGATTCGACATAATATTGGTTTTACAAATACATCACAAACAGAATTAATTAAATTGTGTGGTCTGATTTACAGCCAATCGAATAATATAATTACAATGTTATAATTAGTAAAAGTAAGTATAAAATGTGCATAATTAATAACAGAAATTCTGCATTACGCTGTAAAAAGATTAAACCGTTATGCGTATTAAAGTTTTTTATTTTCGTATTAGTATGATATTATTACCTTTATTTTAGCGAAACATTTTCTGTACAACCAAGGCTTACGAAATCGAATTTCACTGTTATAAATAACTAAAAAAAGTACTTATGTAAGTCACTAGTACCACAGATTACTAAATAGTTACTACGTAACTAGTACCTACGCGACATTTTATGAGAAATTCAAGTATCTATAACAAATTTATTAACGCTTCGACTAAGCAATTATTCAACAATCTTGCCGTTTTAATCAGTCCAAATTGATGTGATCCTGAAAATACAGGCTATTTTATGAATCACTTAAGTTTAAACAGCAGCAGCGTCTGATCTGTGAAATGAGTGCGAAAGTTTATGTATGAGCCATGTAAGCAGGGCCGTCTTTAACCTATTGGAGGCCCTGGGCATATAATGGGGCCCCTTATGATTCCGTCAATAGGTATGATTCCTAGGTAAAAAAAAATCTAATTGGTTCGTCGGTTAGATTATCAAAAAATATTGGACACGTATTTTTTGCTTCACCAAATCATCAAAGAATTAAAAAGATAAAGCTAGTCAAAGTTCGGCTCGTGACGCACTTTAGAGTAAAAATTGTACTCTAACACGCGGAACTTCAACACCTTCGTATTTTATATTTAAATTGACAAAAGAAAAAAATATATGTAATATTTTTTGAAAATTAAAAGTTGGACTAAATAGACTTTTTTTAGTCATCTAGCCCATTCTAGATTTATCTAACAGTTTTATTTCTTCACAATCATATTCAATGGATACGTAATTACATAGAATTAGAGGGCCCCCATCGATTTCGGGGCCCTGGGCACTTGCCCAGAGTGCCCAGTGGGAAAGAGGGGCCTGCATGTAAGGCTTTAGGAAAATAAGAAAAATATACGTAAAATATATTTCAAAGAACATAGCAATGCTAGGTTATCAACCCATAATTATATTGTTAAACAAAATTATCATTTTATCATATTGTTACCATTACCCTGAGATACCACACAACATTTTTGAATTAATCATTCCCATATAATAAAGACATAATCATCAACAATTGAAAAATCTTATAAAACGTGATGTTTTATGTTAGAAATAAAGTTTAATTAGATGGAGTGGGTACATATTGTTTTTAATATTTACTTTACATTTATAGCAAAATATTATTATCAGTGTAAAAGAATATAGAATTCATATGATGAAAAGATCCTTCACATTGCTTTTTATTACCAATAATGGATTTCCACTTAATTTTATTTCAGTAAATAGCGAATGAAATGGTTCTTCGAAGACATAAATATTCAGTGTGTGTACATATCTGTGAATTGGCTGCAAATAAAGTTTCATTTAACAAAAAATACAAATGCCATATTTTTGCTGATAAAGAATATATATTAGTATATTCCTTTACAATAAAAATAAATAAAAATAAAGAAACTTTTTATTCCTTACATTACATTACATTATCTTATTCTAGTATGTGTGAATTTGGTTAGTTATGTTAAAATTTATTATTATTTTAGTTATATTATTATTTTTTATGCCAGAACCCCAGATTGGGTGAGGGCCTCCTCCAAAGATGCCTATTTTTCGCGGTCTTGTGATATTTGGGCCCTTCACAATATATCAGACTGTTTTAACTATGCAAACGTGAATTATGAAGCTAATAACGAAAAAAATCTACATTTAAATTATAAGTACTCGGATATTACCCAACACATGCATGAAAACACTATTGAACCAATTATATGCAATTTTTTTTTTAGTATCATCTGGAAACCGTAAGAGATACGCAGAACTACGAAAATCTGTGTATAATAATTGGACTGTTTTACAAAAACCTTAAACCGACTTCAAAGTACACTAAGAAGTTATCAAATCCTGATCTGATGACAATGGGACCAAACGGGAAGCGTACCCTTTCAAATAAAAAAAGAATTTTCTAAATCGGTTAATAAATGACGGAGTTATGAGGTAACAAACATAAAAAAAAACATTTGAATTGAGAACCTCCTCCTTTTTTTGAAGTCGGTTAAAAAAACACAAACCCCCCTTATTCATAATCGTTTTTTAACTAAATCAGTGTAATAGTGTGCCCCGTCTCACTCTTTCGATCACCAAATGTCACCAGTCAGATAAAGACATCGGAATTTTAGCTAATCAACGTTTGATAACTTTATTATGAATAAGGGGGTAAGTTTTTAAACTTCCTTTGAAATCGGCTTAAATAATATTTGAATACCTTGCCCTGATACATCACAATGTAACATGAGTTTTTGAACGCAATGCGACGCCCTGAGACTCCCATTCATTGTGGTCAATTTGGCGTAATGTAATCAATTGCCGAACCAATAAAATAAATCAGTGGAGACAGTTTTAATTGATACCGTTCAGTATTAACTACGAACTCGTACGCGAGCATACTTGCCTACATCTAATACTAAAATGCCGAGTAAAGTACTAAAACTAAAAAAAAAAACTAAAAGTAATATACTAGAGTGACCTAAAAATTTTTATTCTAGTAGTCTCTCTGTAAAGGTAGAGATATAATTTTATTCATTTTAATAATTAATGTACTGTACGTATATATTTTTTTCTTTTCAACGAACGAGTGTAAGTATCTAATACACAAGATATCTAAAACTTTGTTACGCAACTTTTTAATCTACTTCCATTTCATATTGGCCCAATTTATTAGGTCCATTGTCCACCGCAAGTCTTCATACAATTTTGTTCGCAAAACTACTCAATTTCACGCAAACAAATTGGTGATAAATTAATGTAAATTAATATAATATTATATGAACCACAAATTGAAACGGACTTCAATGAATAGGTAAGTAGTATGTGTAGGGCAGTGATATTTCATTGGAATTGAATAAATTAAGTGTACAAATCATACAAATATTATGCAATTGCTATTTGCACACGCAACTAATACATAATTACAGACCTAATAAAGATAATAATTACGTATATTGTGTTCGGGCTATTAATAGAAAACGTTTAAACCAGACTTTATGCAATAATGTGTTTTGCTGCAGACCCAGGCGAAGATTGCGGTTTGAGTTTATAATGTTATGAACAGTAAGACATAGAAGAAGAAAAAAGAGGCTTTTGGCCTGTAGTTAGGCCTATGCCCTGATAATTTTAAGGGCCAGGATTTCACATGCATTTGTGTGCATGAACAATGAACATGTCTGAATGTCCTGAGTTGGGGTGAAATTATGTATATATTTACATAAGTATGTATTTACAAAATTTGTCTGGTTTCCACAGTACAAGCTCTGCTTAGTTTGGGATAGCCTTATCTGAATAATGTCTTAGGATATTCATTTATTTATTATGAATAGTGAATGCAACACTAAATACCAAATCAATAAAGAATGGACTTGGTTTTAGGGGCTATATACATATAGCAGTCGTTGGTGTATTAAATAAAAAACGTTGATTCAATATCTAAGAAGTGTGTTACTTCTTAGATATTTCAAAGATCTTCTTTACAAATTTTGATGTGAAATCGATTTAATTAATTTTTAGGGTTCCGTATCTTTTACTAAATAAGCCTCCGGTGTCCATCCGTCCGTTCATCCGCCCGTCTGTCTGTCAGTGGGCTGCATCATATGAACCAAAATAGGTAGACGGTTGAAATTTTCAGTGTGTATAGTTACCATAAAAACAAATAATAATTTATGGTACAGTGGTACGGATCCCTTCGTGTGCAAGTCCGACTCGCGGTTTTTTTGTTAACTTTGTCTTGAATCTAACGAACAATCTCCATGGTAAGTACCTACCTAATGATGTGGCTGAATGTGGTTAGCACGCAGAGAGAAAATTTGCTGTCAAGTGCAGGTACCGGAATACACTGGAAAAAGTAAAACTTATCAATTCTATACGAACATTTCCGTACCGTACTCATATATAAATTAAATTATTTCACGCAGCAAACGAAGTGACTACAGATTATTTGGAGTAAATGTTTTTACATTGCCCATTCTGCATTTTTTAACAGAAATGTTTTTTTGCCCGGTCTACGGTTTTCGGAATATTAATATTTTTATATACATATAATAAAATGGTAAAGTTTGTAACTTCGGGGGTAGGTATCTCGGAAACTACTGATCTGATTTCTGAAACTACTCTACATCCCGGATGAAATCGAAGGGTACAGCTATATTTTATAATTTTCATCATATAAATAGAAATCTATAACAGGTGGAGACTTCGAGATGGCATATTTTCGAAACTTATGTTGGGTTAGTCATGCTGATCAACTTTTACTATTGGACCAATGGTGAAATCTCAATTTTTTTTTTTTACTTTCCATAGTAAATGTCAATCTTGCTCGATCATAATGTATGAAAAGTAACATTTTATTTTTGGGAATTCAGTGTTGGTCCCATAGTAAAAGTTGTTCAGCGTGACTAACCCAACATAGGTTTCGAAAATATGCCATCTCGAAATCTCCACCCAGTATAGAAGCTTGATGAAGTTGCTAGTTTTGACTTAAAGCTTTTAGTAGGTATAGAGGTATGTTTTGACTTCAAACTTTAAGTAGGTACAGAGGTAAGTACAAGTGATGGAATCGTGACAATAACTTAGAGGTTCCTATTTACACTGAAGTTTACTTTGAGAGAATCAAATTTAAATAATTCGTCACAAACATAAAGCAACAGACAGACTGCAGTGTCGGCGTACACAATAAAGTTTGCAAACAATCAGAGAGCGGGAAACAATAAAATAGCAAACTAGCCTTTGAGCCCAGCAATGATTGAGGCTCGGTGCGGCCTGTTTATTTACATATCGACTCAATTAACGAATACACTGGAGCTCATTATCCATTCAAATCGCAATCGCAGCTTTCCCACGTTAGCCGATTTTCCGGCAACTCAATGAAAACTTCATAACAGTGTTGACTTTACGCTCGGAAACGGATCGCGTAATGGCCTTTGTCGAGCACAAAAAGCGACTGATCCGGCCCAGATCCGCTTTGTATAGCCCGTTTGCTTTACTCAGTTGACAACATAATTATCGACTGTTGTGCTGCAGCGACGAAATGGGCCGGTCAACGCACTACTATACGTTCGGCGAAACAGAAGCGATGGTTACCGGTAACGACGACGCGCACTTCTAAGCCTCTAAGGGTTCCTTTGTGGATTTACTGAATCTTTCGTGGGAAAGAATAAACCTCAAAATAGGATGCATCTTTAAATTTGCTTACTGTTAACACCAATCGGATGGACGTCGTGTACTGAGGTAAGCCTACGTATGAAGGCTTAGAATATCTTCACATTCTGAATATAAGCACCAAATAGATACAGCTTGTTTCGAGAGCATTTGTCGATGGAGAAGTGGGTTCAACAGTTTGCTTCATATCGCATGCAATTTTTGATTAAAAAAGTAGGACCCGTTCATTGTTGCTCTAATTTCTGTCCAGGGTTAATTAATAGATCAAGTATCTATTACACAGCTAGAGTTAGTTAAAACTTTAACTATCATTATGTTATTAACTATAAATACATAAGTATGTAAATAAATCATTTTTTGTTCTGAGTTTTGTCAAGCTGAACTACGACACCATTAAATATTTTTTAAGCCCGTACAAAGTTCCAGATGCAGTTTTCAGTTGACTCATTGCAGCAGAATGTGACAATATGAGTCTAACTGCAATATCTAGATGGCGCTGTACATAATTTGTGAGCCCAGAGGGAAAACTGCAAATCTAGTTGAGACCGACATTTCAATAGAGGTCGTTCCACAATTTAATTTATTATTAACGTTTTTATACTCAGGAAACTGTTAGCAGTGGTGCATAATACGAACTGTAATAATTAAAGTGTAATGTTCCTGCAAGTTGCACGTGCTCCACATGTGGTAGCGACAGGTTATTTTTTAATAGAACTCAAGACACAAATAGCTGCCGGTTAGTTTGTTTTGACGACGAAAAAAGGTTAGGTTTGTCACTCATCGAGTGAGGAGCAGGTCGTCTTGATGAGTTTACTACGTACAGTTGGCAACGACGCACGGTTACTCTTATTTGAATATCGATAACAGATTTGAACATCATATTTTTTTTTGTGTATAGTGTGTATAGCTGTTTGCGATGGTTAATTATAATGATAATTATCGATTTACGCAAAAATGTCAAGAGTCAGGATCAATTCGCTACTAACCTTATATTTGACATTATGACAAAACTGACATTTAGAAATGAAAATTGATTAGTTGATTTGACATTTGTGATAGCGTGCAGGTTTCAGGGTAACCTACGAAGGCACTTTTTGTAGAGCAGGGCTGGACTTTTTGATCGCGCTTAATTTTTTATTTACCAAATAATAAACCTGGATGGGTATTTTCTTTCTAAAAAATGCCAAAAAAATATTGAGTTGGTGAGTTGAAATCTTACAAACTAATGTTCTGAAGAGATTAATGATATTTGGAAATTTGCACCCAAAAAAGGCTACATGCATAGTATGCGTTAATTTAGCATTTTCACGCTTATTGGGTAACATCTTACCCCCTTATTCATGATAAAGTTATCAAACGTTGATTAGCTAAAATGTCGAAGTCTTTATCTGACAGGTGACATTATGGTGATCGAAAGAGTGAGACGGGGCATACTATTACACTGATTTAGTTAAAAAGCAATTATGAATAAGGGGGTTAGGTTCTAAATTTATTAATGATATTATTCTTTACCTACACGTGGTTTGTCCTTCATCCATGTCTAAACATTTCAAGAACTTAACAAAATGCATAAATTAACATACGCTTTTATTAAGCCAGTTAATTTAATAACATGTTTTGTTGCACTTGTGTTGCTAGCTGTACACCCACGACATGTCGTCAATCTCCAGAGGATTGATTATAATTAGACAACCGGCCCGGACATGTTCTATATATTTCTATCATCGACTACACTGTTAGTTATATATTAGACAATATAACAATAGTTTTGGGATCTCATTTATTTCATGTAAAATCAGTGGGCTATGTCTAAATGGTATAATATCTATGTAGGCATCTTCTTTGGCATAAACTTGTATTTTAAATTCTGCTATAGGACTATTATCGCCTGAATCCTAACCCCCTTATTCATTATAAAGTTATCGAACGTTGATTAGCTAAAATTCCGAAGTCTTTATCTGACAGGTGACATTTGGTGATCGAAAGAGTGAGACGGGGCACACTATTACACTGAAATAAGGGGATAATAATTTAACTAGATATAGTATTTGTGATTGATGGTTTAGGCAAAAGTATCTTAATTCTAGAGACAAAGTAGATGAACGACAAAAAAAATACTTTTGTTTTTAATGTGTTGGTGATATGTAGAATTTATTTCTTGCAATTTTAAAATAACTCTTTCATGGATTACATCATATAATAGTGTCTTTAATGTGGCAACATTTACAGAGTACACACTTGTAAACTTTAAACTAATTCCCAAAGTAATCCCATAATTTAATTATTTATTTTTTAATGAAATAAGAAAGTTTTGCCTACATTTAAGAATCTTCAGCTTTTGAATAAATGAGTGGGATGGACCCTTTTGTTTCACTCTACTATTGGGCTCTAAAAGTGATTACAGAGTTCATAAAAAATTACGATGTTATAACCTCCTGTGTTATTAAGTAGCGAAAAATTTGTGTTCCGAACTTACAGTTAACTGTCGAAAGAGATATTTGAATCTCTTTGTTTTATTTACCTAAATACTTGACGCAACAAAAGTTTTAGAAAAATCGTACTTTATTTAATGGTTTGCCAGGTTTACAGTACGTCATGAAGGCGCTCATAAAATTAGGAAAAGTGTAGACATTTTAAAGATTTCCCCCCTTATTCATAATAAAGTTATCAAACGTTGATTAGCTAAAATTACGAAGTCTTTATCTGACACTTGACATTTGGTGATCGAAAGAGTGAGACCAGGCACACTATTACACTGATTTTGTTAAAAAGCGATTATGTATAAAGGGGTTAGTCTACTACTTGAATTAAAAGTAAAAAAAAATAACAAATGCGTACGTTTAGCTCGCCAGCGACACTATGCTAAACGAAACTAAGATAGTATTTCGGTGATATTATTATGCTGAATTTATGAGTTCTCTTGGTAGATAGCACCCTAACATTGTAAGGCGCTCTCATATTTAAAACGAAACTAAATCCATTAATATATTCGAAAGCAGCAGAAGTTTTAAACAGTTCGTTACGAATTCAGGTGAAATAGTGCCGGCACATTAATTAGATATTTCCATGTAGAATTAGTTCGTATTTCAAGAGGCAGTTGTTTGCGACAACGCACGTGTCTCTAAATAATTAAGCGCTGTATTCAGCGCACTTATTTTACTACTGCTTTAGTAATATAAATATTTTTTTACATTAAAATGATCCTTTTTGTCTCAGACTTACTGACTATCAACGACAAGGCCAAAGATGTCTTCTCAGTTCAAGTTGTATTTGGAACCGGTGTAGAGCCATTTGTTAACGTTCATAAGTGCCTTATCAGGGCATAAATTGAATAAATGCTTTTTGAATTTGAATTTGATGGTACACGCTTGTGTTCGAGTCATTATATTTGTTTAAGTAACTTGACTATGAACGGTCACTGCGTTTTATTGGATAAATGAAGAAGCTGATCCATTACTTGGTAAGAAGATGGCTTATCACTCTGACTTTCCCTCTTGTAATAAATCTTTCTGCGTAATGATAAATATGCAATTGTTAAGTTGGTTGCATAAATGTGGAATGTAACCAACTCAACAATTGCATTTCTGCTTGTATTCTATTCTGTGTACTAAATATCACACACAATACCTATTTATCACGCTCTTTTCCCGTCTATTGTCAACAATGTTCACAGTCGCATTCTAATCTTAATTGAAAATTCAATCATTTATACATTTGATCGTAGTCGTTAAGGCTTTTTAATGGCTCGCGTGCCTCTTAACTCCATTTTTACTTCGTATTGAAATGCCCAGCTAATTTTCTCTATGGAATGTTATCGCTATTGAGGGCTTTATATAAAGTTTCTAAGAATTCTATCAATTGACTTACATTTCCACGTCGTTAAACTAAATTGCCTAAGGTCTTTAGTAATACCCTGTAACATTACTAATATCATGAAATTCTCTCGATAACACGAGTGGAAATATATTTTTAAACTATGAGTGTCATATCATATTAAATCATCAATCTCATCAATTTTTTCTTGGTGTTTGTTTGATGTTTCTTTCAAATATTTTTCGTGGCAACCTAACATCTAAATTACCAACATGTTTAAGTATTTCTAAGAATTTGGATTACAAGTAAATGAGTGTCTTACATAAACTCGGAAAATATAGTTATATTTTATCTTGCAATACATTTTTCGATAATAAAATAAAAGTGTTCTCCGCCGTACAATTGTTTCCTATATTTATTTCATCCTAGAATAAGCAGACAACCGCACGAAATATATTCTCAATCCGACAGAAAAACAAAGGGAAGAGAGAAAAAGTGCATTTATATAGAGCTTATTGAGTTTCCAATAACAAGTGATAATGAAGTGAGTGAGTGGGTGAATGAGTGAGTGATATTATGTCGTAAGCCACCGGCCTTCATATGATATTCATAAAGATATTTCCACCGAACCTTAACCGCTACTCACGTGTTCAAAGTGAAAATTATTTATTTATCGAAAGGTAACTAATAGGTACTCAGTTTATTTCTTTTCTAAAGTGATACTAAATTTATTTAAAATTTTCTTTGTCATCATAGTCTGTGAAAAAATTACTAAATGATCAGAGGCTTCCAATGACTCTTGGCAGGTCGTCAGTCCACCGAGTGGGAGGCGGTCCCTCTCGACCTATTCCGAATTTCCGATCACCACGCAAGGATCACTCTCCCCTATTGCTTATCAGCTATGTGGCTTGTATTTTGCATCCTCTTTGAGGTATTATTAGTGTGTACTGTGTATATGGCTTAAATACTTCTTCCTTCTGTTTATAAACTGCACCTTTAAGCTTTTACGTACTTTTAGCGTAACTTTAAGTTTGTTTTAAGAGACTAGCAAACCGGATGGTTTAAGTTACTTAAGCAGGCTACCAAAACATTTACCTACTTAATCTTACCTACAACATTTGACCGCTCATTAATTACGTACGTTTTATTTTAGTTAAATCACGGTCCCATTTTCTAAACGGTCATACCATCTGTGTTTTGAAATTGAGAGTTCTTTAAATAATACAAAATGGTAAACTCTATTATGTTATCTTAATTATTATTAAATATACTGTACTGATGAAAGGTGTATACACAGATTACAGAATAGTAAGCAGATCGAGCGCGCGGAACACGGGAGTGACGCCAACACACTAAATACAGATTCAAAAGTAAATACAAACTCGAGTCAGTACTAAACAAGGCCTCGTGTTGTTACTACGTCACAAGTGTCATAATTTATCTTAAAAATTATGCCGTCCTGCATTTTGAAAAATTGTAAAAATTGTTCCCAAAAACAAAAAAAGCGAGACGGAATATCGTTTCATAGGTAAGTATAGATATTTTCACTAATTTGTATTATTTTTCCGTGTATTTGTTACTGATGTCTAGGAACACAAAACCTCAACAAAAATCGGTTGGTGTTGCTAGGTTACATTGAAAGTATTTTCCTTGAAGTTGTGGTATTAGGACTTATTTCTGCCAGTGTCGAGTTATATTATAATTTCCAGTCACAACAATTATCACTTTCACAGTCCTCAGTCAGTCACCGTCCATAAAAGTAATGTTTTTATTAACATGGTGTGGTATAAAAGTGTTGTCTCCATAGAATTAAAATGTACTAGAGTGGCAGTAACCAAGTAAGAACAGTAGACATGGGTTTGAACAAGGCAACGATCCCACCGCAAGCGCTAGTAGTCGTTGTCGAGTACTAGCTGTGCGCGTCAGGTGCGAATTGCTCGGATGTTTTTTTTTGTTTTTACCGATAAATATGGTTAAATGTGCAGTTCGATTGTGCAGTAATGATAGTAGGACACACTCAAAGTATAAATCTAATGTCACTTTTCATCGGTAAGTCGAAATATTAATGCATTTCTAACAATTAAATTACGCGTCTCGGGGGTGAAATAGACGCGAGGGGCGGGCACGATTTGGCCTCCCGCGCTGCCCCGCACTGCCGCGCCGCAACTAGTGATGTAGCGCGACGAATACTGCAGTCGATAAATATTCTAATAGTTCATAAACAAGTTGTAGGCCTTTTGAGAACTAAATGTTTTATTTTTATAATGGAATGTTAATAGTATACCAAAATATTAAAGCAATTATTCGGTTTTAATAATTAATTGAATTGTTCAGTCGGAATTTGTGTTTTACGACTTTTTTGAGACTGAACAAAAAATTCTAATGGGTAAAATTACTTTCTCGGTAATATTATACTGAAGTGTCAGTTGTTTAACAAGCTTTTATTAGCTTCACGTGTAGGTAACTAAGTATGTAAACACATCTATGATGTCGATTTTATTTAACCTACTTCTAGTCACCATATCGTACGACAAAATTATGTTGGTAAAACTGTGACAAAATGGTGTGGGGCGCTTTTTAACACGCTTTTATAAGCTTCACCTGTATGTATATATGTACGTATATGTGTACATGCATATAATGTAATCTTCAAACGTAATTTTCATCGACTTCTAAACGTCAGATTAAACTGAAATTTTGCACGCTTATCAAGTACTGATGACAATACATTAATTTGGGACCATTGAGCTGATCTGATGATGGATCCGGAAAGTAGGCACTGGTACTCCGTAACGGAATAACGTATGTTAGCCGTGTTTGGACTTGTTGGAATCGTCTTCAGATGCATTTTGACCAGATATGGTTCTATTTCATTATTCTATCTACATTCAGTAATTTACGAGATTAGAGGCCTATCAATTAGCATATCTAGAACTTATTTGCCAGAAATATCATCCATCATCTCATCATCATCATCATCTGTCAGTTTAGTTCTGAAAAGCTAACATGCGAGCCGTGAGATAATTTTGTCATCGAATCATCTCGTGTACCTATAGTATAAATCACATGAATAAATGCCGCGCTTTTTCAAACTGAATTTCACCGCGCACGACATAATATGGTAAGAAAATTATCTCAAGGCGCGCATCATGCGCATGTAACCCTGCTGGATACGTTATCAGGAAGCAGTGAAACTGGTACTAAGTTACCTCAAAATGAGCAAAAATTCGTATTTTTATGTTTGCATCCAGGGTCATTCGAAATGCGTAGGCACCTAATAAATTTACCAATTGTATAATTTACGTTATAATTTTAATATTAATTGTATGCTTACATGCGGTTGGTATATTTGCCAGAACTTACTAAATAGGTAAGCAACATACATACCTATACATACTACAATGAATTATGCGGCTATCGATAACTCGGGGCACAACGCAGTTACGTCCCTATTGTCACATATTCATCAATATAAATATCTATAGCTCATCTGCCTACGCTGGTGAAACTGTGCGATACTCGCGTTCTATACTTAGTTATTTTATTTCTATGGTTGTCTCCTATTTGTTTTAGGTAAATTCACCACCGGCCACCAGCGTCATATTTGGCACTTATAAACTTTTACCGATCATTCTCCTTCGTGTATCCTCTATAACCCTGACACTGGCGGAATTGTGTAAATTATACACATCTGGTGCCATTCAATTAAGAAGTGAAGTGAATGTTTTACTACAATGGTGGTTGTTGTACTAAAACTCTTCAAGGACTTTCTGAGACAACTTGAAAAGTCACGATACACATAATTCATTTAATTTCACTTCACTGGTGCACATGGATGATCTTTATTGAGTGAAATACCACCGAAAATACAAAATAAAACTCAAAATACAAGAATTTATGAAAATAAAAATAAAAACGCAACGTCACTCTACAAGTTCCCACCAAAAAGTCCTTTTCGTTGTTTACCTTACTTATTCTTCCATGATAAAATTGAAAAATAAATGCAAAGCATGTTTTTTTGATGATTCGCTTTGTGAATTTGTGATTTGAAATACCCATTTTACAAACAAAAACTTATCTTATCCTAAGGAGGAACTAACAACGCCATTTCGAAATGTCAATCGCTATTGGTCAAAGAGAATATTAACACTACTTTCATTGGTTGTTTGCTCCACCAAATGCGATAACAGCGACTCTCACTGGGCCAGATAAGCTTGTGGCACTATCGGAGTGCAACTTCATAAGTCTCAAGTCCGGCCTTATGGAGTACTGCTGTCATCTGTGGGTGGGAGCACCTGGATACCAGTTTGGGCCTTTAGACTCGGTTCAGCGTCTTGCCACCAGAATTGTTGAAGATCCCGAACTCACAAGTGGTTAAGAGCTCCTCAGTCTGAGGAGAGACTTTGCCTCCTTATGTGTATTCTACCACTTGTACAACGGAGTGTTCTAAAGAATTGTTCGACTTGATGCTCACGGCTATCTTCCACCATCGCAATTCTCGCCATCGACATCCATCCATCACACATTGAAACCAGAATGGTTTCGAACTGTGCGGGCTTAACGGAGCTTCCTTCCGCGGACGCTCAGACTGTGGAATGAGCTCCCTGCCGTGGTTTTCCTAATGGAGTACAGCATAAGGTTCTTCAAAAAGGGTGTGAAGAGATTTCTGCAGGCTCGGCAACGCGCGAGTGATACCCCTGGTGTTGTGTGTCCATAGGCTACGGTAACCGCTTACCATTAGGCGGGCCGTATGCTTGTTTGCCACCTTAGTGGTATAAAACTACACTCGTCACTCAACGCTTCTCACACACACACACACACACACACCCCCACACACCCACATGATGCGACGACCGTTTACTTTATTAGTTTATTGTTTCTTTTATAGTTTCCTACCCACCAATAATTTTGTTAAATAATTTTAAGTTACAAAGTAGATATTCATTATTGGCAAATGTATTAGTAATATAAGTTTCTATTTTTTATAATTTTTTGTTAAATGCTGTGTAATATCATGTTAAATAAATAAATAAATAAATAAAAATAAAATATCATTGAAAGTACAAAAAAATATTTCACATTTTGTAGTCCAGTGACATATATCCCTATCTTGCTTTGTCCTTATTCTATGCAAATATTTAGTATTATGAATAATCCAGATCAAGATATCCACTTTCCAACACTATTTCTATAGGATCTAAATTTAATCCACATATAATTAGATGACGACTCATTTTAATTTTAGATATAATTTGACCTAAAACGTGACCAACAGAGTAGGAAAATTACACACTTAACTAAATTGAGTAACTAAAACGATATTAGTGCTGTCAAACTAAATTTTAGTTTAATCGTACGCCAACTGAATAGGAAACGTCGATTTGACAGGACTTAAATTTTAGTAAAGAATAGTTTAGTTTGTGCCAACAGAATCGGCACCAATAACTATCCAATAAAAAACGTGGGAGTATTTCTTCATTATCCTGGCAGCCCTACACGCAACCTGGCAGCCCTAAACACACCCTGGCATCCCTAAACGCACATTGTCACACGTGTTCCTACAGTGCTCTCACGCACACATAGCTAAATACGAGCCTCACAGTGCTTGTCCCGTACATTACATCTGCCTACTATTCTGTAATCTGTGGGTGTATACTATGAAAAGTGGAGAATCGGAAGATAAACTACTTTTCTAAAAGGGATATATCCAGCAGTGGACCACAAGCAAAGCACAGAGTGGCAATGCGCGAGTTCTGCGGTGTTCCAAGTGTCAAGGCTACAATTACCGCTTACCATCAGGGCCATATCCTTAGTTGTGTAAAAAAATCAGATCGCAATATTGGCCGAAAACAGGAAATTCTAAAATAATTACCATATGCAAAACACGTCCAAGAAAACATTTTCCCAAATGTGAAACAATAAGTGCTATCGCAGCTTTCAAGCGAAACTAAGAACTCAAACTTTGCGAGAATTTATTTCATTCTTATGGTACTATTATGCCGTTCTCAGCTACACAACATAAATAATAATGCGGACCGTTATAGGGTCATTACAGTGAGAACGACCCGAGTGACGTTACCATCGCTTCACCCTCTCACGTAGGTATAAGTGGCGTAACACACTACACCCCTCATTGTGCTTGTTTTGACTGAGCCACTAAAGAAAAAAGATGTCTGTGCGCGCCCTAAGTGGGGGCTATATGAAACCGTTTGTCCAAATGACCTTTGCAAGGTAATAGGTACACTTTAAAGGTTCATACGCCGTTATCGGGCGTACTCCGTAATATACTTTTATTATGCCTCGTTTGTATTGCTGAGACTTATTATACAAAGTGTAAAAAATATACTTACCATCCTATTTTCAATTTTTATTTCACTCTAATAAGTCTTATGAGGTATATAGGATACATACAAGTTTTGACGAGGGCTTACCGACGACTGATATTATGAATAGAAAAAGATTTATTTTTTACTCCAAGTTATTCCAAAATTTGTTTTATGTAGGTACTATGTAGTGGTAATCATTTCTTTATAACAAAATGAAAAAGCTTCTTCAATATATATTTATTTCATCATCTCCACTGCTGAGCAAAAGTCTTTTTATGAATATTTCCTAACCTTCCTTACCTTCAATAATAAACCTAGCATAATCTTTACTTCCGAATCCTGATCATAAAACCATTCATTCTACGGTAGCGAAGCTCTAAACATGTCGCCAATTCTGCATCCAGGCGCAGCGCAGGGCGGACGGCGGCCGGTATCTGCCTCAACTCTTTGCTTGCACCCATTGAGGCTGAGATGAAAGCGGGGTCATTACCTGAAACAAAGAACGAATGCCGCTCAAACTGCGCATAAATCGTGCCACCCTGTTTACCTACGACGAAGCTTCCTAGGACGCCGCCAAAGAAAAACGCAGCCTACTTTCCTGAGAAACGTGAGGTATGAATGAAACCTTTTCTCAAGCCTTAATACATTTATATGTTTCTAAAGCCATTGGTGTTTTAAAGTTCTTGGTAACTATTAATATTAAAAGGCAAGGAATGTTCATAACTTCATGGAGAGAAGAATTATACAAAAGTTTTGTTTATATTTTATAGTAAAATTATTTATTGTATCTAGCTGCTTGCTACTGCGGTTGTTGCTGTGAGTGACTTCTAACTATTAAATGGCTTCTGAGAAAATAGTTATACAATGGTGCCGATTCTATTGTAAATCGCACTAAACTAATTTTAGTCACATCTCATCTCTTTCTTACGAACATAATTTAAAAAGGATAGAACATATTTTAAGTTGTCAAATTAATCTTTGCCGTCTTATTTAGGCGTGACCGCGATAGATGGCGACTAAATTTATATTGAAAACAAGCCATGGACTAATTTGACAGGACTAAATTTCTTACATCCTTTTCTTATATTCTTTGTTAGAAAGAGACATAGTGACATTAAAATTAGTTTAGTTGTGAACAACAGAATCAGGGCCTGTAGCAAAATTAATCTCAGAGATTCTCAAATATAATTTAAGTATAGGATCATTGAAACAAAATGTTTATCTTCGTATATTATTTTTTATTTTATTAATAGATAAATCTACAACAATACAGCGAGAAATGCAGACTAGACTATCTATTTGTCCATGGCAGCTGTTGATACAAGTCCTCCTAACAATTGAATATGGCTGTAAATCAGTGAGATAGCAAGCAAGCGGCTGACCCCTCATGTAAATGGCGAGTAACCTCCTCCCGTCTCAAACTTTAGGTCCAAGTTTAAAACGCTAGCATTAGCGGAAATATTATTTTAGTACAAACCCATATTTAATTTATAAATAATCTAATACCTTACATTTCGAATATTTAATTTGAAGAACACCTAAATAATAAAAAACATAGCTACTGCCAATATCACATCGTGAAACGGACGCATGTATCTGTGTTAATTAAGTATATATACTTTTTATCTAATACAAACTATTATTACAATAATTCATTTTATAAAAATAAAAAGACCAGGGCTGCAAGCATGGATGTATCGATAAATTTTATAGATTTTCCTCGCCAAAAGTGACATATATTGAGAATGACATTTTATATTGATAAAAAAACCTAGTATATCGATGTTTTAAAGTTATCCACGATCCATGCTTGGTAGGCAGGTGCAAGTGAGATATAACAATAATGAAACCAACACAATTTTGTGGTTCTGTAACTCAAACTATAATTTCAATAGGTTTTATTTATAGGTAGATTACACTTTTCCATATTATTAAGTCTTATAGTAGGTATACAATTTTTGTATTATTTCTTGATTACTATAAAGTAATCACAAGAATCAGATCAAGTATAATGCTTGTTGCTTTTAGAAGATGAAATTACAATTGCTGAAATATGCATTTTTGTCGAGTTCCTTGTATTTCGACTTCTCAAACATCTCGTGACATACAGACTAACAGAAAGATGGATTAACGCGGCGAAGGCATAGTAGTTTATTATTTTATTCGACGAAGTCGGTAAAAAAGTATACGGCCCGCCTGATGGTAAGCGGTTACCGTAGCCATATGAACGCTTGCAACACACGAGGCATCACTCACGCGTCAATGAGCTCTGGCAACCTTACTCACGCGCAGGAACAGAACATATACTTATTTGGCTGCGGTATTCTGTAAGGAGGACGTACTTTCCTAGTCGAGCTAGCTGCTCTTGGGTACCCTTTCGGTAAGGAACGCTAAAAAGGAAAACTCAAGTATACCTTAGACTTGTAGAAACAGTTAAAGTGAATCAGTTCTCTAGTAATTCTTCGTATTTTCAATCTATTACAATTGCAAAGCATCACTTTTTAAAATTGAATAGGGAAAACATTTTCATTTTATATTGGCAAATAAATACAAACTACCTTGCTTTCTGTCTAGAACTAGCATCGAAGCAATCGCATATCGCATAAGTCGTTATTGAGACACATGTTCCAAGCTTTCCTGGCGATTCTGATTTACCGCGTCTGAGGACCAAAAGCGAATTTGTAATGCTCATCGATGTCTTCCCAAAGACAAACTATCGTGAATATATTTCTAAAAATATGATTCCTACATTTAAATAGCAATAAAACAAGACGAATATACCATTAAACACCTGTTGGTGGTCAAGAAATGTGTTTACTAGTTTTAGAGCTTATCGTAAATATCTTAGGCAGCATCACACGCCGAGATTCTATCTGATGGTTAATTAATGTGACGTATGAAACAAGCCGCAACTACACTTGGTTGGGAACTCGCCAGTTTACTCTTTTTGCTCCACACAACAGATATGTCCACTGCCTAACGTGTAACTATGTATATTGCATTCTGTCTAGGAATGAAACACTGAATACTACGTCTGCGACGACCACAAATCAGTAGCTACTTTGTTCTTTCACGGTCGCTAATGTTTCTCTGCCTAGAAATGGTTATTGATCTATTTTTAAAGTGATTACTAACTGTTCGTAACTCTATTGTTCGATTTTGTGCTTTGTTCTGATAGTTAAGTCTAGAATACCGTCTGTGGATTTGTAAATAATTTTCACGGTTATTATGACTAAGCTGAAGATGACAAAGTGCTTACTTTTTGCTACAGTTTCGTGAGTTGCCTTATACTACTATTTACTAAGTGTATTTTGAGATGGCATCTTCGCAAAATCTAAAAAAAGAAATTCATACATATATTGTGGGAAAAGTTAGATTTTTTTTTCGATTTCAGAATTGGTCCCATAGTAAAATTTGTTCAGCATGACGATTCTAACTTAGGTTTCGAAAATATGCTTACACAAAAAAAATTAAGGCCTTCTCAATCCCAACTAGAATGGAATAGTTATTTTAAATGACTATCATATTTTTTAATTATACATCATACTACCAACCAGAATGATTGTATAACATAAACTTGCAGGGAAAGATATGTTCTTATCTATTAAAAAAACTATCGAATCCAATAACGAGACTTCATTGATATGCAACCAAACTAAAGTATAAGTTGGTATAATTTTTATGTTCACTTTATTAATTGTCTATAGTGATGATGATAACTCAACCTCAGGTCATCATTAAAGTAGTATCAAAAGAAAACGTATTTGTAAGAGATAAGAAGAGCTGGCATAATAAATTCCTGTAAGAATTCATACAAAGCTGATGTGTAGGAAAGCGCCTGAAATTAAATTGAAGTCAGAAAAGGGCTAGGCACAATAGACGTCTCTACGAAGAGGCTGTAGGATGCCTGAATGCGGACTACATCGACTTTATAATGCTTTGAAAACGCACAATATGCCCCTATTTATAAGGTGTTTTCTACTTCTAAGAGGGTTGAATACAAATTCAGGACTAAAATATTCCCATTCATATGGTAAAGAATTATCTATTTGATTTCAC
Source organism: Polyploca ridens (assembly GCA_951394255.1). Classification (NCBI taxonomy): domain Eukaryota; kingdom Metazoa; phylum Arthropoda; class Insecta; order Lepidoptera; family Drepanidae; genus Polyploca; species Polyploca ridens. The sequence goes on from OX596247.1 coordinate 6,620,568, forward strand.
ATATTTTAAGCCAACGCGACGTCTAACTATGTTAAAGTTAAGTAATCTTTAACATTATATAAATAAATTTTGCAAATACCTAGACACATCCATCATTCATATAAAAAATAGTATTTGAAAATCTCTATGTTGTCAATCTTCATATAAAGTCCATTAGGGTTTTTTTTTTAATTTTCAGAGTCGAAAGTAACTTTTAGAATCACACGTTTATCTTGTTCCAACTACAATTTTACCGAGGGAGGACAGATAGCGTGGCGTTTTAAAACTTGTATAAGAACTGTTTCAGAGCTTCGTCGGCCTTAAGACTCTGGAACCGGAACTTGCACTGTTCTCAGACGCAATAAATGGTGCGATCAATTGCATGTTGCGTTCTGCAAGGACAGATTTCATTCCTCTTTCTATTGTTCAAATTTAAATGAAGTGGCATTCATTTTTATCAAAATTCTATTTTGTAATAGCCTATTTTACGTAGGATAAGTTACGACAATGCATGGCTTTTCTTGTGAAATTTCACTTCATTACTCTGGCAATACTTCAATATAATATCGATATAATCCTTACTATTGAGATAATATTAAGTACACTTTCAGTATAATTCGTGACAGATGGATATACAAATACTGAAAGAAACGAGCGCAATGCTGAATTCGGATAATAATATACTCGTAGAATTCTTGGATGGATTCCGAGATTCACAGTTCGTTGTCAATATGTGGTCTCTGCGGTAGATCTTAGTTTTCCGGAGACTAGATAGTAAAGCTATTTCACCACTGGAAATAAATATGTATACCGGATGAAACAAAAAGAGTATATACATCTGAAGGTACAACCAGGTACACTCTCGGTAAAGAGTTTCAGCACATTCATTACTGAAACATTCATACCATATTTTTGCTTCCAAGTTTATTAAATTAAAATCATAACCAACATGTCGCCGCTCAATGAAGGTCATTACCATTGTTCATCACTTGCTAATAATTTTGTGTTCCGCCACAGAATGTAACTATTTAGTCATCTGTGACAGAATATTCAATAGTACTAGGTTACGCGATCTGTGCGCCTAGTACCAAAAAAGTGGCCAACTGCAGTGTTTTTCAATCTTATTGATTTCGCGACCCCTTTACAGGTTGAAAAATTCTGGCGACCCCCTTTTTTTATGTCATTATGTTGACAAACAGGCACACGGTCCACCTGATGGTAAGTGGTCACCGCCGCCTATGGACATTTGCAATACCAGGGGGATTGCCGATGTGTTGCCGACCTTGAAGAGCTCTTTTTATACCCTTTTTGAAGAACCCCATATCATACCCTTGATATGGTGATGTTAAAGTAAAAACACGAATCTTGAAATGGAAATGGACTGGTCACATGATGAGATCAACAACAGGAAAGTGGACCAAAAAAGTAACAGAATGGTACCCGCGGGACGGAAAAAGACGTAGAGGAAGGCAGAAAAAAAGATGGGAAGACGATCTGCCCAAAGGTTGGAGAAGGACAGCAATGGACAGGCAAATTTGGAGGGAACTTGAGGAGGCCTATGTCGCAAGACAGCCTGACCTGGTAACTGATATTAAATGTTAAGTTATAAACATACAAAAAAATAGAAATAAGTATAGTTAGTATAGTATAGTTATAAGTATGTTTAGTATAGTTTTATGTTTTATTATATTACAAATTGTGCAAAGGTCAGAGTAAATAAAGGCTATTTTTATTTATTTTTTATATCATACCCTTGCCAGACAGACAAAGAATTTATAAATGATTTTCTTTATTTTGATACCTTTACTTATTAGTCTGCAAGAAGCCGCGAGAGGTTTGCAGCTAAGTAAGAGCTTGCGTGAAGTCTACCTTGCCTTTTTCCTTCTGCCGGCGACCCCCCGACTAAGGTTTCGTGACCCCCATAGGGGTCGCGACTCACAGATTGAAATACACTGGCCTACTGTATTGGATATACACTTTCCGTTACAAACTGTATACGTGTATATTATGTATTATAATATATATAAACCATGAGTAAATACTATTTTCTTCTAACACTATAGTGTGAGTACTAGTTAATTATTATGACGGTACAAATAAGATGTTTATACAATTACTAATTATAAAGTGGTTCGAGCGAGTTTACTCGCTTCATGACGCAATAACAACAACGACAGTGTGTAGGTTAGACCAATAATGCCCCTATAAAGACATATGTAATAGAAACACTACAAAATTTCCTCAAAATCAAACATATGAGCTTGCCTCCTCTCCAGCGGCTCCCGTGGCTTTCTGATCTTGGACATGAATGTGATGTTTTACAATAATTTAACATTTTACTCATTCATTACCAATATTTGACAACACAAAACAGTTTTAAATAATGCCTTTGTGAATGAAAATATGCCAATATACTAAATGAATCGATTCAGCATTTGGCACGAGAAAGCAACATCATTTGTCAAAGTTAACTCAACCAATCAGCTGATAAAACTAGGTATATATTTTGTCTGTGCTATACATTTATTCGCATTTATTATACTGCCGTAACTGCTGCGAGAGATCACACAAAATTTACAGGATTAAAATAGAGGTGCTAACTCAAATACCTATTATATTATTGTATCGGTTTCATAGAACTTTGAGGATGTCAAAAACTTTTTTTAAATGCTTCAGAGAACGAACTTTCTTCTCTTTGATAGAAGGAGCAAACGTTATTAGATGAAAATCAATAGGCTTAAAAAAATGCATGCTTTGTGTTATAGACGTTGGTCACGTTTATGTTGCGGAAACTATTTTCCTGCAAGCTTCTATTTGCATTAAGCCTTTTGATATTTGACCAGTATAATATCCTGCCTGTCATACGAACTAGTTTTGCTCACTATATTACTTGGTTATATTTCTAAGATTATATTAGTAGAGGAAGAGGTCCATCAGACGACATTATCGAGCCATAAATTATCCTGCACATGAGCCTTCATACGTTAATCAAAGCGATTGCCATGTTCGATCAATCGGACGATCAGAAAGATCGAGGGCGATATCTGTTGAATAGCAGCATACCCTCGGCCCATTGTTCGATTATGAAATCATTCGATGATCGATCGATAAATCGAATCGCATACGAAGCCCACACACAATTCAATTTATTGAAAGTGTCCCGTTTTGTAGCGAACAAAATCATAAACATGCAAAATGACACAGTCGTCCCAACAAGACGTTTCTATTCGTGTGGCTACGCACCGATACTGTTCCGTGAGTTTGTAATAGAAATAACTACGGACATTGACAAATAACAGTACGACTTCAAATTTGCGTTGGAATGCCATGCAATAGATGCACTTGCGTGGATGGCAATAGGCGACGCAGTTGTTCGTAATGCAGTTTGTAACAAAACGACCTTTGCATGTGCACGATGGCTGTTTGAAGCGAAATTATATACACTTGACAAATAGAGCACACTAGACCCGCTCCTGAGCCAATTCACCAAATGTTCTGCATTGTATGTAGCCGATAAATTTTCTTGACTCTTCTGACAAAAACAGAATATTCATTTAAAATATTGGCTATAAAGTGATAAGTTAGTAGTTATGTATGTACCTACTTAGGTAAGTGCCTATTAAGAGCACTCAATTCGCCATACTTTTCATACAAAACCTCTGTACTTATTATGGCGTTATTAAACATTTTTCGTTAGATGTTTTGAACAAATTAGTATCTTGTGCACTATATCTAGCCGTGTATCTAGGCGAAATTAAAAAAAGTGTGAAACAAATTCAGTAAAAGCCTCCGAAAAACAGCGTTTTTGCTCAAATTTTACCTGAACTTTGGCCATATCTAATGTCCCTATAAATTTTAAAAGTAAAGAAAACATTTAGATACCAGGCTTGCAAATGTATTGAAGATTCTAAATAACTAACTTTTTTTCACAAACTTGTAAGATTTTTTCACAAGAATTATACGCTTTATGATATTCGAAATCATGAATGACGACCTAGCAAAGCGGCCGCGAGTGATCAGCGGAATTTACCGACTGATAACCGACGGCTCTGATGCTGTCTCTCTTTTTTCGCAGTCAAACATTACGTTGGATGAAACAACAAGCTTTTAGAATAGTCCGGCGCAACTTCAACGCAAGCATAGGCTTGCGTTGAAGTTGCGCCGGCCACTGAGGGCCGCCTTAAGATATTTTTTTATCATTGATAGGAAAATAATTCTATTTTATACACGAATATGTTAGAAACCTACATCAAAAAGTTTTTATTGACTTTTATTTTCCTGAAATCAGTTCACACAATACCTACATTAGATAAAGTTTTTCTTCTTCTTGGAAAAAGTTACAAACCACGGAGCAAATTTCGTAACATATGATAAATTGTATCCCAATGGATAATAATGTATGTATATAAGCCGATCTAAGGAAATAGGAAGGTAATAAAAAGAAAATCACTCAAATGCTCTGTCATTTTCATATGATATTTTGATAGAAATTTACGTAGGTACGTCTTGGTCGCATTACGAGGGCGTCATCATTCACATATCGACTGAAAATGTTATCCTGTGTAGGTACCGATAAAAAATATTCATTTTACACTCGAAAGCGTATCGTAAGTATAAAATTATTCCGCTATCTTCTGCACCGAACTCCCGATTTCACATGTCGTAAAATTTTTACTCCCAAGATTTTTATCGTCTCTTGCGAGTTAAAATAAGATCGTCATTTATACATTTACCTGACGATGTGATGATTATCATTGTACATGATTATTTAGATGCACGTTTTTAGAACCAGCACACCTGTTCTGTATTTATAAATGAATATCCTGAGATACATACTAATAGCGTCATACCCGCTGCCTAATGACATTTGTTTGTGTCAGCTGGAATTTAAATAACATATACAGCAACATAGATTATATTGCTAGCATTTAAGATCAAACTTATAAGTAGATTGCTGATCATAAAACTGTATAAATTATTTTTCTTTTTATTTATAAACTTAATACAAAGTAAAGAACAAAGAAGACTAAAGGATCATGGCGAGATTTGTACAAAAAATAAAGATTTTTAGAGACGTTGGAATGACGTTATATTTGACCTTTGGTGCCTAAGGAACAACTTGAGCCATTTAAAATATTTTTAGAACCCCGGGATAAAAATGGGAATTTCTATGGCATGCCGGCGAATCGAGACTTTTCGCGACCATAACCGTTATGTTGTTGCTATGTTTTGCGGGGTTTATAAAATATTTCATGTATATTAACATATTGCTGGTAATGTAATCTCAACATTGGAAGTGATTCAAAACCCTCTAAAATGTTTTTTTTTACAAATCAATGTATGGAGCTCGCCATGATTCTTTTTGTGACATTAATAAACCTTCATATTTCCACTTTTAATTCACTTAATCACACATAAAAAATGTTTGATAGAAAAGATGATCTCCTCTATATTCCAGGAAATTCTGGCCCAAAATTAGTTCTCTCCTATTCTAAGAAGTGAATTACACGGTGTTATAATTTAAAACGTATGATCGATCGAATACATCATAGAATCGTGAATCAGAGCGCCTCGGCCGCGTTTCGGTGACGAGAGACACGGAAATAATTAGAGACGCTTTATCCAACCAGATCGCATTCAGCATCGCATAATGAATGAAACGTCACCATGTTGCGTCACGAGAGCCAAAGAATTACGTCACGACCTCATGATCTCTTGCGTTTGCCAACGACGACGTAAATATTAAGGATACGACGTAATTTCATAGGACAATTTTAAGAATGTATCTAGTACCTATAGGAGATCGCTGCATAATTTCGCGGAATCCAGCCTACTCACACTACTTGTATAAGTGTCGTTATTTAGGATACACTATGAAACCTTTTTATAAAATATATGCTTAGGTGCATACATATAGTAGACAGTGATACCACGGTGATACAGCTCTCTCTAAACGAACCAATATACAAATTCGATAAATGAATAGCAAACGAACACTCGAGCCCGGCCGGGGTTTGCCAAAACAAAACGTTATAAATATCGTCAAACCGCAACGGATAGAATCGAATATGAGGGAAGTAAAAAATATTAAAATTTTGAACGATCGCAATCCCGGCTATCGGTATCAAAGCACGTCCAATCAAAACGAGACGTGACAATGAATCAGAACCTTTTCGATTCTGTGAATAGCCTCGCTAACTTATTGGCGGTCCTTTATTTGCTGATTGCTGTTTGACACCTCAGCGGGAGCGGATTCGGTTGGTATTTTTATTTAATTAACTTTTACTGTTGGCTGCGTTTGTGAGCCGCGAGGGACGGGGAACGGGGACTGAGGGGGTGAAACACAATGCTGACTAATTTACGCGCGGTTTCAGTTGCTTTTCAGTTTAATTTTTTACGGTTGTTTTTGTGTTTTAGAACTCGTTTTAATTATTTTTATAGCCCGTTCATTTATTAAAATTACTTTGTTTGTAAATTAAATCGAGAAAGTTATCTGGAGCTCGGCAGTTAAGCGCTATCAAGCGCTAAATGTCAATTTGGTAGCATGACTCTTTGCGCTGAGAGGGAATGAAGCTTAAACTAATTGAAAGAAACTGCACCGAACGAAAATACAGGCGAAGTTGAATTCACCCCTCGGAAAACTGTACGGAAGATAAGGCGATAATAATTCTTCGTAAAATGTCACGAAAGTTCATAACTGATAAAAGTTTAGTCCCTTTTCTGAAATTTTAATAGAGATTTAATTTTCGCGAGTACCCTATCCGACGCCGATAATGTAACTAGCTGCTTCGAACAGTCGTTATCCCCTACTCACCTCTGTCTCGCAGACAATAACACGAGGCCAGTTCACACGTTAAGGTACAATAAAATACATATCAATGATCCAGTGGATTTAGTTTGTAAATATTTGTATTTATTGATGTATCAGTTTATAATAATATAGTCTTCTAAAATCATCATCAACGTCAATATTGGTTGTGGAAGTCAACAGAATTTGCACCAATCAACCAAACTAGTTCTTGCTTCATAAAAGCCAACTAGGTAAGTATATAGGCATTGAAAACATGTCATTGTTTGAATTTTAAAATGGAAGTTTAAAAGTAAACACACAATAATGCTACGGGATGTGTCTTATAAGTTGTATAGTTCCCATACTTAGCATGACTACTCGCGCCATGCAAGTTTGTAATTGAAAAAGTTCACCTCGTTTTATCGGAAAGCCTTTTTATTTGCTTTTCAATTTGTTTCACCCCCAACTACATTCGCCGTGTATATTATATTTTATTTTTAACTGTATTTTTTAAACTTTTTCAATACTACTGCTGCCTCGTTTAGTGGGTATGGCTCTTTATGTAAATTGTATTTGTAGTTTAAGTGATGCGAATCTTAAACGAAGTTTAGTTTCTGTTTTTTGCCTTTGACGTCAGTTGTTACCTTTCATATAAATAATTCATTTTAACGTATTTTGAACAGCTAGCTCTTTGTAAGTATTATCATTTACTTACTCATAGTTTCAAGTCTGTTTATCATTGCATTTTTCATTTCATGATATATTATCCTGAAAAATACTTACACCCAAGAATAGATGAAACCCACCCTTAAAACCCACCCAGTCAATAGTATTTTTTGACAAACTTCGGAGTCCCTAAATCACTTCTGAAAGTCAATAGTTCAAAATTACAAGTCTCAAACACATTAAAGTTTATCTTAAAGATTTATAAACTTTTTTCTAAGTCCACAAATACGCGATAGATAATGTTCAAAGAGCAATTGTCTATCGCGTATTTGCATAACTTTGCGACAGGTCTCTTGAAAATATTATTCTTATATTGGAGAGTGACGACTCGAGTGGTTCCATCTGCCCCTGGGTGCTTAGCTATTACACGTCCCATTAACCACTTACCAGGAGGTAGTCTGTCATCTTTAACTAAAACTATAGAATCTAAATATACCTACCCACAACACATAGTTCTCCAAGCGATTGTACCCATTGTTTGTGGGATTCTGAATGGGTGACACCCAACTTTAAAATTTTAAACGATTACATCTATTTTCTACTTAGGCAAAACTACAAAATAACTGAATTGTAGAGCGTATACGAAACATCCCCTTCATTCGAGTCCAGGTTAAATCTGAATGCTTGTACCTACCATCATAAATCGATAGTCAAAGCATCGTTTGTAATTCAACAGTGTGTCATGTACAGGAGTAGTCAGCATTTAGAGCAATAAACCTTATGTTTGTCGATTACACCTCTTTTGTATAGACGTACTGAAACATAAGTTCATTGATTATGCAGTGTTGCAGTACCGTTTTATTCCGAAGTTTCCGAAAGAAAATACTCGCCGGAAACAGTGGTTGGTATAACGATTCACGGGTAGTCTGACAGGAATGGTTCAATCTTTAAACCAATTATGAAATTAGTGAAAATCCACGATGAAAAGCTCACAAACAGTAAACTTTCAGTACATTTGACATTTCTAGATACACCGACCTCAATATACACTAGCGCCTCTCGCGGCGAATTCAAGCGAGATAACCCTCTTTCTATACTGAACTATTTTATACTATCTAAATTAAATTAAAATTGTAACCTTAGTAATTTTTTACCGGCGCAAGTATTTGTGATATATCTTATATTTATAAGACTATTAGGACTATCTTCGATTATTAATGACATACTAGGTAGTTAACGCTACGCGGTTTCACCCGCGCTCCCGGACTATAAAATAGCCTATACACAAGTCAATGCCAAATCTGATCATGATGGGTATTGCCGTTAACTTGTCAAGAAGTGACATACAAACAACCTTTTTTTTATAATACTTATGTAGCAAACAAGCATACGGCCCGCCTGATGGTAAGCGGTTACCGCAGCCTATGGACGCTTGCAACACCAGGGGTGTTACTCGCGCGTTGCCGACCCTGCAGAAATCTCTTAACACCCTTTTTGAAGAACCCCATGCTGTACTCCATTGGGAAAACCACGGCGCACGGTGGGGAGTTCATTCCACAATCTGAGCGTCCGCGGAAGGAAGCTCCTTTGAGACCGCACAGTTCGAAACAATTCTGGTTTCAATATGTGAGGATGGACTCCCTGTCGATGGCGAGAGTTGCGATGGTAGAAGGTAGCCGTGGGCATCATCTTAAACAATTCTTCAGAACACTGTCTGTTGTACAAGCGGTAGAACACACATAAGGAGGCAAAGTCTCTCCTCAGACTGAGGTGCTCTAAACCGCTTGTGAGCTCGGGATCGTTGACAATTCTAGCAGCACGTCGCTGTACCGAATCTAAAGGCCCAAGCTGGTATCCGGGTGTCCCCGCCCACAAATGACAGCAGTACTCCATATGAGGCCGGACTTGCGACTTATAAAGTTGCAGCCTTTGCCCCGATATGAAGTACTGCCTCGCTTTGTTGAGCAATCCGAGCTTTTTGGATGCCAGCTTAACCTTGTCTTCTAAGTGACTACGGAACAAAACGTCGCTAGAAATGTCGACGCCAAGGATCCCAATGCTTTTACTGATGTTCAAGGACGTGTTCTGGAATTGTGAAGCCACAGCGAATGGGGTTTTCTTAGCGGTGAACGCGCAGGCTTGTGTCTTAGTGGGGTTGAAATGGACTAGGTTTAGTCGACCCCAATCGGAGACACTAGTTAGTGTACTCTCGATTTTAGACAACAGCCTTATTTATTACGTAGCGATTGAAATACCCATGGTTTTTTTTACGTATTATGGCCTTTCTCTCAAATAACAGTAATTACAATGTGTCAAACTGAAAGAAATTAAGTAGGACGTTGTCAAGTTATTAAAAGATTAACCATTAAAACATGGGTGATTAACAGTGCTATTAAAATACTTTATGTAGGTATTGGATTTCATAGGTGTAATATTTTATGTAGGTATGCACCATTGTCGCAAAACAGTCGCCCCAAACGAAATATTTTTCAAACAAATCATATTAAATCTCTAAATCTAAAAGCTGAGAAAACACGAGGAAACTGAATTGTAAATAGCTTTATTACAGAGATTTATAGCACAAATACTGACAGCCGTGTCGTTGAGCGCAAAAACTGTGTAATTATTAATTGCAAACTTACACAGTGTCTGCAGAAACATAAATCCTAAATAGATTTACAGTGAAACAAATTACGAACTGTGTAAACTCCGCATGAAATTAACTCTCAAACATTTTTTAACAAACATTGATTCAATTCAACAATTATCGCGTTTACACCATGTAATTAAAGTCGGGAAAAACTTGATTTAACATTATGAGATTCCCATGCAATGGTTTACCTGTAAGATACATTTGATTAACATTTTCATTCGTATCACCATTGGATATGATTTAAAATGGCTCGCTCGTAGTATGTGCATTTAGGCTACTCTAAAGTTAGGTGTTATGTATAATTGAGTCATTAGTAGCAAGGTAACACGAGAGGTGTAAATGCGTCAAAAGGTGCAAGCGATAAGTAAATGCAATTTCCTTCACGACTATGATCTTAAACTGCATTTATTACGTACTTTGCTATAGTCTAAGTAACTAAGATGTAGGGCTTCCTTCAAAGGGACGTGGTGAATGTGTTATAAACTTAGTTACATGTACCTTCATGCATGTACTTTGATGTGGGTAACATTCGTAGTTCTTCAATCGTTTTAATGCAATTTGTTGCATATCTTGAGTCAAGTTAGTTAGGAGCAGTTAGACGTCTACCAGGTGTTAAAAGCTATGTTAAAGGTGTTAAATAAGACGGCATTTTGATGATGTATAATAAATATTTACAACACACTTTCTGGGTAAAACCATCTTGAATGAAGAATGCAGAGTCTTGTAGTCTTCTCCAAAAAACGATGCATGATGGATATTATTCAAACCAAAATGATAAAAAGGAACCCTTATCGTGCGAATCCGTCCGTCTGTCCATCTGTCCATCCGTCCGTCTGTCCGTCTGTCCGTCTGTCACAGCGCTATATTTCAGCAAGCACTGATGCTGATTTAAAAAATATTTTTATTTTATTTGCAAAAGCGGCTGGAATGGGGGACCAAAATTTCAAAGTGTGCCTACAAGTTTAAATGTAAAATCAAATCGCACCCCCCCCTGGAACAAAGATGCAAGTCGACTTGCGTGTTTTTTTTTTATTGCACTAAAAAATCAAGAAAAAATTAATTCGTATTGTAAATTTTTTTCATAATTTTTATCTTCAAAATGAAGGAAATAAATACAATTTTGTAAAATATTGCAACATTTAAATATTTATATTTCCATCATAAAACGAAGTTAATATAATATATTTGCACTTAATTATTCACTAAAGTTCCATATGACTAATAGCATATTCATACTTACATAAATTTTGAACGAAGACTTAAAAATATATTTTCGAATAACTGTAGTTGCATACTTGTTAGACAAACGAGTAGGTCGAGGAAAACCCATGTAAACGACACTTACACATTGAATGCACTACTAAATCAGAATGCAAATAAAGAGTTATTTGCAATAATATCGAACAGCGAGACTTCCTTAACATGTCAACAATCCAATATTCATAATTACTCCATCAACTGTTTCGAGGAATAATTACGCAATGCTCCTTTTTAGGTTTTTCTCAATACACATTGAGTACATTTAAAATATAAACACGTAGGCCCCTCACACGTAGTTTTAGTTATCATTTGATGTATACTATATATTTTTAATAACATTGATAAATTTTTAGGACAGTTTTTTTACGCTCCTGAAAAGTTGTCACTTTTCACATACAACATTCTTCCAGGAAGGGTGCGAAAATCAGGTTTTTATTTTCTTTTAAATTGAGTAGTTTTTGACTCATGACGGAAAATTTAAAAAAAATACCATTCCCCCTTATCTCCGAAGTTCGCAAAACCAAAAATCTGAAAAATTACAGTAGATAGACATTGATGTAAATATTACAGGAAAAATAGAACGATGTTCCTAACTAGCAGTTTTTCCGAAATCATCAAAATTCCTTCACAAACAAATTTAATTATTTTGTCCGGTTTTTTTCTACAATTAGGGCCCAAACCAAGAAATTCTACGTCTAGGTAGGTCGGGACCCTAGGTGTACCAGCCAGACTCAGGTTGGTTTTTATTTAAGATCCTGAAGTTACTTTATCAAATACGAGTAATTGCCGAGAATTTGTATGATCGATTACTCTAACAATACTAATAAATACAAAGAAAACAATATAAGCCAAGTATATCGATGTGTTTGAACATGGAGTAACGACATTAGTGTAGTCGTATGGGTTGGTGTATGAAATAATAATGGTATAGGCCAAAACTAATCGTAGAGCAAATACGAGTACAATAAACTCGGTGTTGCGTTGTGAGCGATGGTGATCGTTCCTTAAAGTGTCATTATATATAGTTTACCGGTCGAATGCAACCCCTTTAATTAGAGTGCAATTATTTACCAAGAAAATGTACGTTTATTTTTCAATAAAAATAGCGTATGTTTTTAGAGAGGTTGAACATTTATCGCTCAAAGAGCAGCTCGACTTAGGAACTACCTCCAGGGGCTCTACCGCGTATCTTTGGTGGTAATCGTAACGAACACAATTAATGAATTTCATCCAATCAGAGCCCACGATTGGCCATCGTCTTATCACATCATTGGATGAAATTATTAATGGTGTTCGTCACGATTACCACCAAAGATACGAAATAGACCGGCAGCTTACAGAATGCAGCAGCCAAATAACTTTACGTTGTGTCCCTGCAAGTGGTTAAAGTCGCCAGTGCTCATTGGGGACGGGGGAAGGGTCGGTAACGCGTGAGCGATACGGTAACCGCTTACCATCAGGCAGGTTGTACGTTTGTTTACCGACGTCGTCGTATAAAAAAGTGCGTTCCTTTATGATACGAGGATATAAAAAGTAGTTAAAAATTATTAGAATTGTGTCATTTTATCTAACAGGTTTGGTAACTCTGATGAAGGAAAATGTCAGGAACCCATACCCATACCCACCCATTAGTACCTACTGGGGAACTTTATAGTAGGCACCTGCTTAGCTATCTTATGTTAATCTGTCGCCAAGCATCTACTGGATGTGTTCTGGTAGCACATGTTGACAGCCAGACCTTAGTATGCTTTGTGTGCGTAGTACACCACGGTGAGATCCTGCATTTTGAATTTGATAGTCCTAAGAATTTTCACATATTAGATATTTTACCACGGTATTTTTTTAAATAGTATGATTATATCTAATAATAAGTCAGTAAAAGCTCGTGTTACCGTCATACTAACAGTGTTTATGATACAAACACTTGCTAAACGACTAGTAATTCTCGTCAAGTTACTGTAATGAACCGCCTAATGATGACTGATGAATTACCGGCGGCCGGCTGTCTGCATGCAATAAGCATAGCACTAACCACAGACCCGAGAATTGGTACTAACAGAGCGTCTTATATATAGATAGACTGTTCTATCATACGTGTCCTATGGCTGGACGAATTTGGGTAATATTTTTGAATAGACTAGAATAACTTATAGAATAAAGTCGAGGAAAACAAACTACTTTACCATACATAAAGAAATAGTATATTACGATACGTGTGACTTACGTAGTCTATTTTACTAGTTTTGGTGTGATTTAGCACACTTAATTTTTTTTTAATCCACCTAAAACATCGTTTACTTCACCCGGGCGATGCCGGGCAAGAGTAACTAGTTTCAAACAAAAGAGTCTTAAGAAGTTTTCCTTAGATATATTAAGATAATAAATAATTTGGTCCAATTGAAGCAGTTACTTGATATCGATAAATACATTTATCATAACCCAAACAATTTAATTAAACTTTAAAACAAGTGTCGACCGCGATAACACGAAGTGGGATTATCAGTTCCGTTGGCGCAAATACCCCGAGCTTCTAACCCAACTGTTAAATTAAAGTTTACGTGTACAATTTCAGTTAAATTTTCTTAAAATCTGAGCTTTAATAGATATTAAAATATGACAGATATAAAACTACTAGAATATGAAAAAGGAAAATTAAATCTTAAATAGGTATAGGTACCTACAAATTGAGATTATATTATCTAGCTATCCAATACTAGTAAGAGTAAAGAGTAGGAGTCAGCAAAAACACCGTCAGCGAAATCAGCGAAATGCATTGTCCATCGGCGGAGCGGAACGCAGCGCGGGCGGCGGCGCGCGTCCGCCGCGAAATGGCATTCGTTTTGGCCCGATCTGCGCTACCCGCCGAACTTAATTGCTCTATTGTTAATTAAGTAACGTTTCAACGTTCACCGCATTGTGACCGGTGCGCATTAAACCGCTATTATAACTTTTAATTTCATGATCTCTCTATGCGTTCAGTTTACGGCCGCAGAAATTACCTCGCTCGCCGCCCTACGCCGCCCAACGAGGTAGATTGTCAATATCGGTTTACTTTGGCCGTTTCAGAACTAAATGATAGTTGCATTATCTAAATTGAATTTGCTTATGAAACCAAGAATACACACATTTGGAAATTATTATTGTAATATCTGATGTTACCAGATGGAATCGATAGAACGGACGCATCTGTGAGTTTATGAGCGCATAATATGTTTTATTCAGCGGAAGTAAAATGTCTTTAGGTAACGTTCACATATCTAAGATAATAAATTTAAAACTATTTGCATAATATAATACGTCAAATTTGTAATGTGCTTGTTTTTAATTGAATTCATGACACGTTGAAACTAATATATTTATCAAACAGAGACGAATCAGCTATCATACATTACCCATTTTTATTCACCATGTACTCTGAAAGTATTATTATATTAACATAGACTGGAAACATAAAAACAACGCAATGTCCGCTTAACAAATTGAATGTTATAAATAATGGCATCACTGTGTGTCGAAAGAAATTCGTCTCAGTCGCCGGTGAATTGAGAAATTATAACAACGATTAGTTAGCGAAAGCTGGTAATTATTTATCTTTCGGAGACAATTCGATCGGTTACAGAGTAATCTTAAATACTCGTTGTTTCAGACGTACCGCTCATTTCTAGCTTAGGTAAAATGAAGGCACGACTCGCACGTATCTTCGTCGTACAATATGCGTCATAATGACGCCCTGCTGCGTCAAGACATTATAAATTCATCGGCAAACCTAATTATTCTTGAAACCTAATTGGCTTCAACGTAGATTTTGAAATTAGAAAGTAGGTCAGTCGTGAGGCGTCTGATACCTAACAAAATATCATAAATCAATAATTATATTAATTATGCTCGATCACCATTTACTTTGGTAAATTGAAATCGACGCGAACTTCGACGATAGATAAATTATTAATCTTTCGGTAAAAAATACGTATTCTATACTCATATTCTATCGCTTAGGACCTTCCACCATGTTCTACATAGTTGGTTAGTAACTAAAAAACCAAATACAGTACAATGCTTTATCGGTTTACCCCCTTACTCATTAAACGTTATTTACCTAACTAATAAACTGATTAAGTGGTCACTTGAATAACGTCAAATTGTTTGACAATGACAGCAATGCAACGTTATTTACTTGACCATTTAATCAGTAGGATTAGTTTATAAGTAATGCCGATAGTTTCCAAAGTCAAGAATAACATTAAATATTTAGTTCGAAGGACGCGGTAAGCTACCATTAACATACTACTAATACTAAGTTAACCTATACCATATAAAAAATCTGGTACATTATTTTCATGAACTGAAACCTAAGTAATTTGCCCAAACCACAAACTAAATTATAAATAGAAACATCTGTACGTCCAAGTTTTGACACGAGATATTAATAACACTTGTTTCCGGTGTTACAAGAGTTAATGACAAAACTACAAGTGTACTAATAAATCATTATAACATCAAAACGGCTCAGGCTACGATCGTTTTATTGCTTGAATTATGTGTAATGATACATACATTTGTCATATTAAATGGCCAATATATATAATTGTAGATAGCCTTCTATTGGGAGTAGGTAATACAAGCCTAAAATTTAATCTAAGAAATCTAAATTATTTTATATTGTAATAAATTAATCAGAAAATCAAATTTTAGAGTATGTATGTAGGTAGAGCATAGCGTCTAAAGAGCAGCTCGACTGAGGAAGTACCTCAACCTTACAGAATACCACAGCCAAATACCTTTATGTTGTGATCCTGTGCGTGCATGAGTAAGGTCCTCGAAATGGGGAACCGAAATTTCAAAGTAGTGAGTTATAAGTATGGGATATCATATGAAAGGGCCAATTAAACATTCCAATACAATTTTTATTTTCTATTATTTTATATAGTTTTTGACTTAATCGAATCTAAAATCTAAATCTTCGAAGTTCGCAAATTAAAAGATCTTAGATAATTACAGTTGATAGACATAGAAAAATATAAGAGATTCTAGCACAGCTTTTTCTAAAGTATCAAAATTCGTTCACAAACAAGCAGTGCGTTGCAATCTAAAAAAAACTATACCTACAATGTACGTCTAAGGAAGGTTGGAACCCTTGGTCCGCGGATCAGAATCAGAGTCTCACTTGGTCGGCTTTTTCGTCGCATGTAGGTAACCCTAATAAAAATAAAGTAAGTTTTATGAAAACATAATGGAATGGATCTGATAAAGAATTATGCAATACTTCTTCAGTCGGTCCCTAATTTCTGAGGATCGTGGTCACTGGAACCCCTTAAATGGACAAACTGCCTCCATCGATTCCAGTCCGAAGTGGGCTACTTCGGTCACCACTTGGTAGAATTTAGAAGAGGAAGTGGCTTCTTTCTCTTGGTCCGACCATCGTGTTGTGTTATATGCCATACATAACATTTTTATTCCTAGGTATAAAAACATCCTTTTTTGTAGGTAATTTTGTTTACCTGGAGCCAACATGCTTGCCGTATTGATTTTGTCGTTAAAAATTCAACATAATATTTCCCACATATACCTTGAAACCTAATAAATGTACACTCAATGTCATTATAAAATGGACAATCAAATATTTTCATTGACATTAAATAAACAAAATTCAAAAAATACGCATCGATTGGACCCAATTATATTGTTGTGCCTTTTGCGGTCGAGACCATGGGACTGTGGGGGTCCGAAGCTCGCCGTTTTGCTCGCACCTTGTCATCAAAATTGATCGAGACCTCTGGAGACCAGCAGGCGGGGAGCTTCAGCTTGGCTATCCAAAGAGTAAACGCTGCCAGCCTTTTGGGAACCCTGCCGTTAATCGGAACCAGCGGCAGGCTTGAGGAAATTTTCTATATATAGATTGTATTTTGTACATATTTGTTGTAAATAAACAGTTTTATTTTTAAAAAAAACTAATTATCTAATGCAAGAAAGCCTTACGAAATAAGTTCGTCCAACACTCCCGCCCGGCTGATACTTCATAGACGAAAAAATACTTATACAAGTAGGTTATGTAGGTCATAACTGTAATTACAAAAATATAGACCGTTATTTTTGTGCAGGCTTAATATGTCTGGCCTTGCTTTAAATAATAAATTTGAGGTATAATGGCTGGCATATTCAGTGATACCAAGTGTACCGTACAATGATTACTACTTTCGCATCACAATTTGTTATAGAATTACATGATTTTATACAGCTCGTAGCAAATTACAAACTTACTCGTTGAATATCTGATATAATGTTTGTCTTTTCCTTGTAGCTTTCATGTTGGTTAAATTATATATAAAACATAAATGTTTATTTACACACTCACACAGCTTGATCATAAAGTAGTATTATATACCTACATTACCTACCCTTAGTGTGAAACTTTGATGTTGGTTTGTGTCTCTGACATTGAATTTAAACGAGGTTTTTAATAAATTGATCAATTAATTTGATCATGATTTCATGAATCTGGCCCTAATATACTTGAGAGCGAATTTTCTTGTGGATTCTTTAGGCTAATACTTTTGGCTAGATAATATTATATTACGGTCAAAAACAATCCTTTCAATACAGAAAAACATCTAAGTTCGTTCTAAATTGCACCGACTTAAACAAAATGCGGTCAGTGCGGAAAATTCAAAAAATACGCATCGATTGGACCCAATTATATTTTTGTGCCTTTTGCGGTCGAGACCATGGGACCGTGGGGATCCGAAGCTCGCCGTTTTGCTCGCACCTTGTCATCAAAATTGATCGTGACCTCCGGAGACCAGCGGGCGTGGAGCTTTTTCCGCCAACGCGTCAGCTTGGCTATCCAAAGAGGAAACGCTGCCATCCTTCTGGGAACCCTGCCGTTAATCGGAAGCAGCGGCAGGCTTGTGGAAATTTTCTATATATATAGATTGTATTTTGTACATATTTGTTGTAAATAAAAATTCTAGTTATATTCAAAACAAAATCTAAAAATGAAAATTCATTGTGAAATTATTTTTCAAATATACAAGTTATAAAGTTATTTACTTCTTTTGATAGAAAAGATATATGAAGATAGATCATGTTTACATAATCAATCAAGATTGAGAGACATTATACAACAAGTCCACGGTAGATAATCTCCTAAACTCACACATTCCGTTCTAAATACATGAAATAGTAACGTAGATTGAACGTCATAGCATGCGTGTGCGCACATGTGTTTCAAATCACATTCAATGTACCTTGTTATGATCATATGCAACTATATAATGACCCGTTTGTGCCAATGTGAGATTGCTACTAAAATCTTGTACCTACACGTTTCATTTCATTGCCGTTGCTAAGCTTTTGATGGTAAATTTATATGAATTGAATTGTTGAAATTATGAATAAAACTGATTTCATTTATTTTTACTGATGTTAATTTATTCAGTATCGTGTAATCGTAACGCGCTGATGAATTTTGTATTACGTAAAGGCACCAGTTTTGTTTCTGAATATAAAAATATGTAAATCAAAACATCAATAACAGCCGATTGGTCCGTACCTTCATTGAAAGAAGGTTGGCAGTCTTGGACCCAAACATTACAAGGCACCGTTCACGTACAAGTTTATATTAATTATAATGAAAAGTTTACAAGATCTTTATATATAAAATATTGAGGCGCTAAAAGCTGGGAATCAAAAGTTATAAATGATTTTAAGTTATAAAAAATTAAGACATCATGCACTTCTTACAAAACGCAACGAGCATGACGTGCCGTCAAATAAAATCTGTCACTCCCAAGTAGAGTTGAAAACCATCGACAATTTATTTATTTATACTTGTCTATAGAAGGTACTATCGATTATGTCAGAAATTATTTACAATAATAATTTAATAGGTATAGTTTTTAGACTTACACTTTTTAGCATATTATCTTCTACCGTTTCACGCAAAACAAATTAGTCATAGTTGGATATGCTTGCTGGCTACGTGAACTAATAATTAAATAATAATAATACTCATACTATATGTTTTAATTAAATCTCGACGATGTAACATCGAAGTATAATTATTGATACTATTTATTGATCAAGGTCCGGTAGTATCGATAGTCTATCGATATTTTCACGATTAGTTTAACATATGATTGATTGATGAACATTATACCATGATTTAACACTAGTGTCAAATGTCAATTCACTAAGTCCATCGTTCGTATTCAACGGCTAACATATATTTTTTTTTTGATTTAGTGGATAATGGACGACTAGGCTTTACCTGTTTATATCGACTATTCAGCATACCAACTTAGATGCATTTGATTTACCTATGGATAACTTTTTGCAAGTTGCAAGTGCCTTGGATTTTGTAAACGGCAAAAAATTTTAGTTGGCAATTTATGTTATATTTTGTACCTCTCATATCTTTTTTCTCCCAGCTTTTACAACATACTTTCCATTTGCTTTTTAGTTACTTTTATAACGCTCTCCAATTATTAATAAGTTTCCAGTATGAACGGTACCCCTATCATGGGTCCCAAGTAACATGGTACTTTACCATTGTCCTTTCAGTATTTCAGTGACATTCTAAAAAACATATTTTAAAGGTACTGTTATGTTGCTGAATAATAACATTTAGGTACAAAGCTTTCTTGACATATGCTAACAAAAAGTCATTATTTGAAATACAAACAGCAACGGGACAACATCAAACTTTTTAATCATGCGACAAAGAATAAAAACCATCGCTATCCAATAAATCTATATCGTTCCTGTGCGCGTCTAATCCGCTCATACCACGACTTAACGTTAACTACCTATCCATTTGTGCAACTTTGCGACTGTAGAGTCTAACAAGACACTTCTCTCAGAGTTCCACGTCGTTACCGTGTTCTTGTCTTACGGCGACTAATCCTGCTGAATATCCACCTGGATACGTTTCTACTTGTTTATTTCTAGTTCCCTAAACATTTTGTATGGCGCACGAAAATTGCAACTGGAATAAATTCTACGCTCTAGAACTTGGTTGGTGCTTAAATCTTTTCAAATATCTTTGAAGTTAGGGAACGTGTATGGAGAACTAAGTAATGGAATAGTCCGGGCTATTGTTAAAACAGATTTATGATAAAGATAGGTACCTACGCATTTTTTTTAAAGTATTTCATAATTTATCATATTCAAGAATTTCACCAGCACTAATTATTAATAGCAACACTTAAGGTGCCGCCTATCTTAAATAATGTTCAGTAAATATGCATTTATGTCTCTGCATTCAGCGTCTGTTAATCACATACAAAAACGTCATGTTTACGGGCCTTAATAAGTTTAATCATCGTTGTGCTAGTCAGAATTAATCCAGATGATCATGAAATTGATTAAGTAAATGAAGTTGTTGGGCGGCTATGATGTGCTAATGTATCACACGGTGTTCCCGTGTGAAGTCCAAGAGGACCTGCGAGTTTCCTCTCAATATTGCGACGACGTGCACGAGATGCAAAACCGCAGACCAAAGATAGACTTATGTTACCTACGACATGTCATCATCATAAATAATGTATACCGCCCCGGCGACGCATCTGAATTATTCAACGTTGACGGCCACTTTATTAAATTTGTCGTTTTATGAAAATATTAAGCAACTCAGTCGGTGTACAGTTGAGTAAAAATTAATATGGAACGAAATTAACATTTGCGAATTTAAAGTTTCGTTGCGTATCCGATTTGTATTATCTTTATTGTAAGTTAATTAAACGTAAAATTAACAAGGTGTGAAACGTTTAAATGATTTTGTAATTATTGCTTTACTATAGTGGCATTACCAATTTGTTATTAATTTAGGTAATATTAATTTTGGAAACAAAAGTGTCAAATTAAAACGTAATCGTCTACGGTTAACAATGAGAAAATAATGACTATACCAGCGTGTAATTTTAGCTTGGAATTAAGAAAGTTTGAAGCCACTAATGAATGCATCGAAAAGTTTTGTGCTGAATTGCAATCTGCAAATTCTAAGATGCAGGAGTAAGATTACGAAGCCCTATTACAATCTGTTCGTGATTTGGATAAGGACTTTTTCGTTAATATTTCGAATTAGTTTGTAATAATACAATTTAGTCGGTATTTTCATTAATAAAATAATTACGAAATAACGCCATCTATCCAGTAGCCAAGGAATCATAAAACATTCACAACTTTGTTGCAGTTACTAGAACCACTCTTAGGAGCTTCTCGCTATCGTCATACTATATCGGGTAGGTAATAGAGATAAAATGGCAATATCGTGATTGACAAACACATTTTTCTAATCTTATCTGAGATTTAGATAGTATATATTTTAAGAGACAACTTGAGTGATCGAAATGGTTTGCTTAAACAATTGTGATTTGAGAGCGATACGCTACAAGCAATATTTAGATAAAATGCGTACAAAATCTCGATAAAAATAAAGCATATTTCTCAGTCAGAAAGCTGTGCGGATGAATGTTTGAATTTTTTGGTGATTATTTTAAGCTTCGGCTAATGATTTATGAAGGTAAAGTTACCTTTATTTAATTTATATATAAATATATAAATGAATACACAGTCTTTACAAAAATTATAACATATTTTTCCCCCACTTGCTCACCCGATCTATTACTTCATTGAATTTTCACATTGAAATCTGAAACCTTTTGGTTTAATAAAAGTATTATACATTTTATTAAACCAAAAAGTGTTAAATATGCGTTTAATGAGCCGAACGGATGCCGCAAATAGCTGATACAAACTGGTGAATAAGCCCGCATACTCTCTGGCAAGCCGCGAAGCGATTTCAAGGGCCATCAAGAATTGAAAGGATGACAGGCTTACCGCAAAGGATCCCGGTGACCGGGTCAAGAGCTTCTTATGAATTTTATTGTGAATAACTTAGAAAGTGATGTTTCTTAAAATTCACGTGTTGAAAATAATGAAGTTCAGATATTATACTTTGTTTGCTTTTTTCTTCTTGTTCTTTAAACTTTCAGCCAATCGTTCAAGGAGTTTTACAAATACGAGTATAACATTTATATTAGGTACGTCTACGTTATTTTACTGCGCTATTTTATTATTATATTATGCTGAAGCTTTTTACAGTTAATGAAAATTTATAAGGTTTCGTTTTTGGGAGACCACTACCAATTTAGTAATACCTCTTCAGTGGTTCAATAATGTAGGTACTTAGCTGTCTCCTAGATTAGACTAAATCAACGAGATTAGTAAAGTTTCATAGAACAATAATAATTATTGTAACATACAGGGTGTTGTTTTGGTCGGCGACAAGCGACCCAGGAGCGGTAGTACAAAATATATATTCCCCAAAAATGGACTTAATTCCATTAAATACTGTAAATATGTTGAGAAATACCTTATTCAATTTGAAATAAAATTACTGCAAAGTATGGTTACTAGGCACGTGCACAGACTAGATCTAGGCGCAAGCCGCCATCGCCCCACCCCTTTACTCCCTCGTACTCCCATTGAGTATTATGTCTACACTTTAGCTTATTACATGATTTTCAAAATTTTATTTTTTTTTATTTTTATTATTAAAAAAAAAAAATTTTAAAATATATTTTTTTTAGCACCAGTATCATTTGTATTATCGACCCTGAGTCGCTCGTCGCTGACCAAAACAACGACCTGTATATTTTTACAAAATCTTTCTCCAAGTTTACTTTACTATTAAGGCCAAGAAATAATTGTCAGTGTTAAATTACTGGAATCTTTGTTCATATGTTTGGATATACCGTTTGGAGTTGACGGGTCGAAGGTCACCTGTGGCATAGCAACCGACATTCTTGCCCTTAATGATTATTATAAAACGAAAGGAGACGCGACGCGAAAGGTCAAGTTCAAAGATCACATCTGTTGTTGTCAATTGTTATGTCGTCTTGGAGAAACTTAGCAAATTATTAGTTACAAAGGATCTTTGACACATTTTACCGAGAAAATTATACTGAACTTAATTGATACTTGGATTAAAGATTTAATTAATACTGGTTCTTAATAGTTTAAGTTAAAGCAGGTAACCTTTACAGGTAGCTCACAACCCTTTTGTATAAATTAAACGTCACGAGACTAACATTTTGATTTTCTGTTACGGTAAAAAAAAACACGACGAAATATCTCAACAAACGAAAAATACGGCCAAGTAAGAGTCAGACTTACACACAACGGGCGGAACCCCTAAAAAACGTATTATATGGGGGCTACCTTTAATTTTATTTCATTTTTGTTATAGTGGCAATAGACTACATATCACACACAGTTCACCCACAGACAGACAGACGGACGAACGGAAACAGAGGCTTAATAATAGGATCCCGTTGGCACCCTTTGGATACAGAACACTAAAAAGCTGCAAAGCAAACACTTATTCGAAACTTCTAGAAAATAACAAAAGAACACTCCAATCAAACACAACGTAACATCAAAAAGATTTTACACTCTCCTACGAAAGAAACATTAAAAGCAATACTGAGTACGCTGTGCTGCTGAGCCTTGTATCTGTCAAAGAATGTTGAAGTGTCATCGAGCAGTGAATGGCATCGGCTGCCGGAAGCCACTTACACACGGAACGCTTCTCGATCGGCTTGCCTCAACTGTTTCATACTCCATATTTAAACTCTCGCATATTGCTGAATTAAATTTTCACGAGTGCAAATTACTGGTCGTTGTATGTTACGTACATTGATGTATAGAAAAGACAAGGAACAAATATAAAGAAGAGTAATGTGAGGAATGATAATTAAATAATCACTTGCATCTTAATATTATACAGGGTGTTGTTTTGATCGGCGACAAGCGACCCAGGAGCGCGGTAGTACAAAATATATATTCCCCAAAAATGGACTTAATTCCATTAAATACTGTAAATATGTTGAGAAATACCTTGTTCAATTTGAAATAAAATTACCGCAAAGTATGGTTACTAGGCTCGTGCACAGACTAGAGCTAGGCGCAAGCCGCCATCGCCCCACCCCTTTACTCCTTCGTACTCCCGTTGAGTATTATGCCTACACTTTAGCTTATTACCTGATTTTCAAATTTTTTATTTTTATTATTTAAAAAAAATAAATTATTTTTTTAATATTATTTTAGCACCAGTATCATTTGTATTATCGACCCTGAGTCGCTCGTCGCTGACCAAAACAACGACCTGTATAGTTATCTTAAAAATAGCTTTTCCCCAAAATTAAATAAAAAGTGAACAATTTTAAAACTCTGTTCCCACCAGTAAATAAGAAAATACAGAGCTAAGAAGTCAATCCATGTAAATCGTGATGGAGTGAGCAAACTGGGTCGACGGGGGTCGAGAGCAACAATGCTTAGCGGAGCACATCTGCCCACTCCACGCTTGTAATCATGAACTCCTTGACATCACATTGCTCTATTATATTATAACTATATTCAACTACTGAAGGTTTAAAATTGAATGAGTCGGCACTGTCGCAGAAAAAAAAACTGACTACACTTCGATGAGAAGAATTAAAAATAAGAAGTTGATTGAAGCTCATTGCGTAAAGTAAATGAAAAACCTTGTGTAAGGCTATTCGCCACAGATATAGATATAGTTAGATAACGCAAGAGTATAGCTACTTCGCGTACGAGATTAAGTGCCCGACTTAAACATAAAATGCTTAACGTGGCCACTATCGCATCCACATTGCATTGGTGTACTTGAATTGATTTGGTTTTTTCCATCACTAAATAGTATTAGTGACGTGATAGTAGGTAGTCAAAAATGGCACGCTTGTACAATTGGTTTTTCGTCACTAAATAGAGCTTGTGACGAAATAGTAGGTAGTCAGAAAAATGCCACGGTTTTAATACAGATCGTGGTACTTGCGTTATCTAACTATATCTATATCTGTGCTATTCGCTCTATAGATACCTACGAAAAGGCACCTTACGAGAATACAAACTAACTCAACCCCTGCCAGAGTTGCAAATAAATTTAAATACACGCTGGGTATCGTAAACATTTTCGATAAGCAAATAGGTACATATTTTTTCTCCGTGTTTTTTCTGCGAGGCAATCTTAAATTTCACACCAACTTAAGTCGGTCATGAAAAAAGGGTGTAGAAAGTCAGTTGAATAAAAGAAGTCTCTCAGAAGAACATGTAGCGAAGAAATGTGTAGATGTCCCCCACTTGGGAGCCATCAGTATCCTACACTCCCTATTTCACAGATTTCACAGATAGTTTTCCTTGACTTTCATGAATTATTTAATTAGTTACGTGCATGAAATGTTGTACCTGGCTATGTTACAGCATATATACATGCTATAGGTATAGCATTTAAAAAAAAATCTAAGAGTTTGGTTAATATATTAAACAAGCCATCGCGTGACTTCAAGTCTTATTAGAACTTTAGAAAATCACCGAATATAATTTTCAACATCATGTTTGTGACTTAGTTTGGAATAACAAGAATAAAAATCAAATACACAATATTCAAACCTACTGAACTGAATATACTTTTACAATTACGTATTTTTTTAAACTGGAACTGAACTTTTTATAAATGGATTTGAGGTATACTTATTTTATTTAAATATGTATGTATTATGTGTCGCAAATAAAAACTATTACTGCACACGCTATCAAAGACAACATAAAAGTGTCATAAGTATCTACTCAAGTGTAAATGGCTTAACTATAGTGTCTACCTATTTACTTTAAACTATTACCTTATGTTATGTACAGTCAGCCACAAGGCATTCAATAAAACATAACATTAAAACAATTTATTAATTTAAAAATTGTACCATCAATTGAAAGCTGTGTTACTAAATTAAGTTAAGGTCCCTCGAAGAACCAAATGCAAAGGCACATTCACATCTGAAAACGTTAATGGCCCCAATACACCAATCTCCGATGGCAATTAAGACTGTGCCGGTCCGTACACGGCTGAAACGAATGGGGCTCTTCAATCAACGAATCAATCTACAATCGCGAACGGTCGCCACTTGCCAGCGACAGCTCAACAAATTTATTGCTTCGAATGGGTGGTAATTTTCAAATTTCGACGCCTGTTGATCGCCGTTCGACGGAAAGCGCAACACGCTACGTGACTGTGCCACTTGCGAATAACCCCTTACTTTATGTACGATAACACATCCGCTCAAATCACTGGCGATTGTCGACAGTTTACCATTTTATTGACTCTAATTATTGTATTATTCTCTTTTAGTAATAAATAACCCAGCAAAGAAATTATAAGTACAAATTTGAGCACGCGTTTACGTTGCTGACTGTATTTTGTAACATGTAACGATTCCACCTTTATCATTAAAATCTTATTTTAATTATTGTTCCTGAACATATACACAATATTTTCTTTTTAAATAAGGTCTGTCTTGTCACCCTCCTGACACTTTTTATTACGAGCTTTTATTCAGTTTCACCTGTCCCAGTGTCTGTTGACCCACTTCCCGATTAAGCTGAAATTTTGCATGCATATGTAAATCGGATAACAAATTGTTATCCGATTTACATATGCAAGCAATGTTATTAACAATGCAATACTATTGTGACATGGAGCCGATGTAATGATGGAGCCAGAAGGTGGCCATGGGAACTCTGTGGAACGGTGGGAAGGTGGATACGACAATAATTGCAAATCGCATAATAAAAGTTGATCGTATTTATGAGTACTTTACGTGGTTTCATTTACAGTTGTAATTTCAGTTACCTACGTCGAGACAAACTTATTAGTTATCCAAGTTCTTAATATAGAATCAAGCGGAAACTGCATATTGTGTTTCCTTGAAAGAACAGAGCTTGAAATATCAAATTCAAACAGCGCAGAAAATCTGAACATTATGAAAATTCTGAGTGGAAGACCGTACTATTAACAGTACTTGAGCACGCAAAACGATGTTAAGGCAGCGCTCATCGGTTCCGACTCATTAGCAGATTTGCTCGGCTCGTACTGAGCTTAAGCCCAGTTAAGGTGCGCCCTGATTAAGTCGAGCAAACGTTGGCCCATCTGCTTGCCAAATCCACTTGAGCCAACACTATGACGAGAGAGGTACGCGTTATATTAAAAGTTTGGCAATAGTCGCTAAGTGGATGCTTGATGTTTACTTGTTTATCGTTGGTACCTCTTATTTCCAAGACTAAAGTAATTGTGTCTGAGAACAGCTTGTTGACTATAGGCGCTGTATAGTATAAAGGCTCCTTTCTGTTATGATAATTTTAATAATAAATAAAATTTTATGATGATTTTCTATTATCGAAATTCTTACAAGAGCTCAAAGAACACTTCACTACAAATGTAAGATCAAATAAAAATGCTACAACTCTTGTTGACTATAATTTATTACGTTATTCTTTTGTGATTTGCCTCATTGTTTTTCCTATAGGAAAGTACCTACGTACAATATTCACTCTACATTCAGTACATTTTGACGGCTCGTATAGCGCAACAACAAATATTCACTAAACGCTCCAATAAAGCTATCTCAGTCACGTAGGCAAGTCGGAGACAGCTTGTTGAGATGCAGTTTCTGAAACTTCCGCTTGTTCCTCAGAGATGTCTTTCAGCGATTTACCTGAAAACAATGAAAAAAGTGTTAATTTACAGTATTGGACAGCAGCCAAACATTTGAAATAGCCGTCTAAGTTGGTCTTGTCGCAAAATGAATGAAACAAGTGGACGTTTAGACGTTCGTCGTGTTCCTGATCGGTTATCAGGACGAGTTGAGAGATGGGCCTAGGTGTGAACAGACAATATAAAACTCATTTATATCCCGTCATCGTGACGCGTGAGGCGCGCCAAGGCGTTTTCCAATACGCTCATTTATCACACGCCCCTAGACATAATGAGACGCATCTCGACATACGCCCAAAATACTTTAAATTTATTTTTTATTAAAACACCCATTAATTTTTCTTAATATAATTTTGCTGCGGTGAAATATACCTTTGCTGGTTTATGTTTAAAAGTAACATAATGTAACTTTGAAAAGAACATAGTACCTACACACGCAACACAGGTGCTTTTGTATCACCTATTCAGATTCGTTGTAGTTTTTACGAATTTACGATACGAAACGAAACTAGATTGTCATTGCGGAAGTTTTCAAACCATATCTTAGTATGTCATAATTACAACAATTATGAAATCAGCTCAATTACTTTGAGTTCATTGACACTGATAAACAATCAGACAAATTGCGCACGTTTATTGATCTTTTTTCTCTTGACTAATAAATTAACAAGCAATCTTTTATCTTATAAAAACAATAACAAATTTTAAATTTCATGTTTTCAATACTCTGAGTAGGTACCTAAATATTCGTATATTTAACAACATGTATGTAATAATTTCACCACAAGAATGTGTGTTCTGAATCGTTTATACCAATCAGTTTTTGACATCGGAAAATAACGGGAATTAGCTGATGCGCGGTCACATGACGGCAGTCATCGGCCAAGTAGACAAGCGCACGATGACGCATGAGTGGGAAAAATAAATTTAAATAACCCATAACAATATACTAGAGGTTTTCGTTTCAAAAGATTTCTATCATACGAAACGATGTTATAACATTATTCTTGTCAATGGACCACGAAACTCTACGTTAAAACTATTTAATTTTAGTTTAAAAGCGTTACTGTCATGCGGCTGCTTTTTGTTGTGAGAGCTTTATATAACTTGAACTATTTATATATGTGTTTGTTTAACTAACAAATCGGCAAATCAAATGATTTACAGTATCAATTCTCTCTAAAAAACGAATGGATGAAAGTTTATCAGTCAGTGTAGTCATCTCAGTGACATGGTGAGATAGCCGAGAGACGTGTAATGTCACGCGGTGTGATATGACGCGCAGCGATGCGCGGGCGCGGCCGGTGCGTGTTCGTGTGACGCGCAGTGACGTGCGCGTTACGCCAAACACAACAAACCTCATAATAAATCATGGAATATTTCATGATATCTAACAAAACTCTCGTGAAGAGTGCATGAAAATGTCTAATCTATACGATCTATTTAAAAAGTCATGTGTATTCTCGATATAAAACAATTATAATACGAAATCGTGGATGTTTTAATTTAATGAACGTGTTCGTATTCTGCTCACGCTATAATTTTAAAATTAATAAGAATTTGATTATTTTATAAACACGTCAGTCACCAAAAAATTTTAATTTGATAATAAATCCAAGTCAGACGTAAACAAACGGTGATATCAAACAATGAAATTGCGAGATCACTTTCAAAATAAAAGCGCAAAACCAAAAAAGCTACGCTACGGACAACAATACAATTTTCGTAAATTGACAATAAATAAAAAGAGCAAACAGCACGAGGCAGAAGTTCGTATAAACAAAAACAGCAATAACTGTTTGGAAGTAAGCGTTGGATGGAACCGGCAACCTCACCTGCTTGCGGAGGATTGCTCGATTAATGAAACAACGAAAATATTCATTGGCAATCAAACAGCCAGCCAGCACTTGTGCAAATATTTGTACAGAGAATCTGCGTTAATATCCTTTCGATAAAAAAGATAAAAACTCTTAAATTATTGAGTTTCGCACAGCGCTCTCTGTTCATCAAATATGTAAAAGAATTATCGTTATTTATTTTTTTCCCATAGAATAAGTCGAATTG
The DNA here is from genome assembly GCA_951394255.1 of Polyploca ridens. Lineage (NCBI taxonomy): Eukaryota > Metazoa > Arthropoda > Insecta > Lepidoptera > Drepanidae > Polyploca > Polyploca ridens. The sequence continues at coordinate 6,650,544 of OX596247.1, forward strand.
ATCATTCAAGCACTAAGAACCCTTGCCGAATAATTAATATATTTATTAACAGTACTTTTGATATTTGTATAGAATAGTTTATGACATAATTTTCTAGAGATAACACATTGGGTATAGATATATTTAGTTCATTTCATTCAAACAATCCTTTATCTTACAGGGAACAAAATTATCTTTGAAGTCACATGATAGATCCAAATATTACAGGGATAATTTATTTTGACAGCAAGAAAATAAAAAACTAGGTAAAATTAAAAAATAAATATGTAAATGCCCGAACATGTTTTCAATGCGTAAAATGTATGATTTTTTATTTATCGTATCATGTATTATCTATTGTTTATGGCGTAATATATTTGTAACCGCTTGTACTACATGAAGTTGACAAATAAATGTATCCAACACTTCGTTGAAAATATAACGCACTCAAATTTGATCATTTTATTTGCGTCGCTCTCATCACAGACCACTTATTAAGTTAACGGTCGTCTGACAGGTGGTAACAATTGATTTATTTAATTCGAGAAACTTTAAATTTGTTCCTTATCATTGGTTTAAAATCGCCCAGTAAATTGTTACATTTTTACAAAAATGCTTTTAACGATTTGGAAAATTTTAGAAATAATAATTTCTAATTCTAAAGCATAGCAAATTTTTATTGCCTACATCATTATTATACGTATAACTATGTTCAATAAAGTGTATAATTTATTAAATCTCTCTTTTCAAAATGTCTACATATACATTGAAAGCAGTACGTTACGGACACCACTTTGATCAGCGTATACCTAAAATTCTGTAGACAATTTATTGTATGTTTAGAGTAAATTTGTCTCTCATTCTTCGAATAATCATTATATTTTTTATTAATATTCACTGGAGTGAAGATTAAAGCTCAGAAATAGAACTCCGTCGAAAAACTATAATTCTTAACTTAGATAACCGTATAAACTGTATAATGCCGCGTTACTCTATTTTATAGTTTGACTCGAATAAAATCTGTCTGTACGAATCGTAATAATAATTTTTAGAGCATTGTACAACGATATTATTATATTCTGTGCTCCATACAACGATGTACATTCGTTACGAACATAATCTCTTCTGGCAGAGTAACAAAAAGAGATTGGGTTTTAATCCTACCGGAATATCTACCAAATCCGCAACAAAGGCGGCTAATATTTCGCTGAAAATACATATTTGATGTACCAACCAGTCTACTTATTACTGATTGATTTACGAATCGTATTTTCTGTTTGCATTCTATATTGGATAACCTGTGTTGGAATTTGATTTATTGCGTTACGCACTTTACAAGTAAATCACTAGTCTCCTATATTGAAGCAGTTGGTATTTCTCATGGTAGTTTTAATATATCTTAGACGATAACAATCTTCAAACATAATTGTTCTACGAGCTCGAAATATATGCATTTAAAAATTACATTTTAAAACAATAAATAATTTCACAATTTCGTAAATCGTGTAATTGAAACTGACTCTCTCTAAAATTGTATGCTAGAATTTGATGCATGAATGTAATTTTTCAATGCATATTGACGCTACTGAGTGGAGGCTACTCAGATTAATTCAGCGCTTTCATGTCGGCTCCAATGTCACGTTGCTTTTATCTTCTTTGACGTACGTCAAAAAATCCTGATGAGCTGCTTTCATTAGCGAAAAGAGTAATGTGTGAAGCGGAATCGTCAGTATGATGTTACAGTGAGATCGCAATCTATTCTGTTGCCTTCGCCTATGTTAATAAAATTACATTTCGTCTGCATTACACCAAAAAGACTTGCTTATTAAAAACGATTTGCTTTATGATTAACATCGGAACTAGTAACCGCGTCTATTTTAATATTTACGAGCTATTTGTATTAAAGGAATGGTAAGGCAAGAGCGGGCGGGCGCCAGCCGCGGGCGCGAGGTCGGGCGGACACGTGGTCACGTGAACGACTCGATCTGTTACCGACACGAAAGCAAGCTAATTGAATGTAACATAACCAACAATAATCGTCATGTTATATGTGTTTTGTGACATTCATAACTGACTAATTGAAGTTCCTACATTATTTGCAGTTTAAACTGTATTTTATAGCTTCTCGCTGCGTGGGCCACAGAGTAATGAGCGCGCGACATGCATCCAAGGGCTATGAGTTATTTATAGGTTACTTCAAGTCGAATAAAAATAGGGACGTCGAACATTACAAGTTATATTATTTCGTGTGCGTGACAGCATAAAGCGTTCTACTTGAATTTATTATTTGATCGATAGTCGAAACGTTGCTTTTGATACAAGACGACATTATTTGGTATTTTATCGTATAAGTATGTATTTATGCCCCAGTCTTATTACTGAACATTTATCATTTTTAATCTCGAATCATAAAGACTCAATAATTACGGAACTTAGGCGCCGATCCCACAGAAAAGAGTTCTAGAGTCCCGAGTTCAGAGTTCTGCATTCCGTGTTGACTATTGTGCACACAACAAGCAGTCTAGAGTTCTAGAGTTCTACAATATTCGCTACTGATCACACATCATACACTTTTTTACCTTTCAAAGGCCCCACATAGCTTACATTCAACGCGGAATGCAGAACTCGGAACGCAGAACTCTAGAACTCTTCTATGTGGGATCGGCGCCTTAAAGTATTCTTATGACAGATTCTAACTCGAAAAATATGAGTGAAATTTACCAATAAATAATGGAAACCATAATAAATTCACCTAATTCTACACAAAGTTATATTCCGTTGCTCTACAAAAGTGTTAACAAGGTTAACAAGCGTTTTAATGGCTGCTTTTAAAATTGATGATCGCAACTTCCGATACTAAAATAATGAAGTCGTTTTATGATAAACACTGGTGAAGTAATGGTTAGCTTAATAAACCATCAGATATTGGACCGAGAATTTCAGTTGATGAACAAAAGTGAACTCTTTAATCTTGAAGTTTTAAGTAAAAAATCCTTTTTCGTTAGAATATTAATCTGGGACCTACTGATATTAATAAGGTTTTCGTAAGATGAAAAACTTCAACGTTTTCTTTGAAAGCTGACAAGAAAGCAGTCGGTCCAATTGATGGTAAGCGAATACAGTTGCTTATAGCTATAGCCATAAATCCATATTTGTGCGATTGCTTATTTGTTGCCAATTTTTATAAAGCATAGAAGGCCACGGGCTCTCAAATGCAACTTACTGTGTTCGGCGATAATAAATAAATAAATATCCTGGGACATTCCTCACGGTCATTTGATCCAAACTAAGCAGAGCTTGTACTATGGAAACCAGATAACTGATATAATACATAAACTATACTTTTTGTTTGTAAATACACCAGACTCAGGACATACAGATATGTTCATGCACACAATTGCATGTCTTGTTCGGGAATCGAACCCACGACCTGCGGCGCGATAAGTGGAGTCTTAACCAACTGCGACAACTGGCCCGTCAAATAAATAAATGTCTGGCGATAGATTGACCAGAATTGAGGAGCCACTCTAAAGTAACTTGTCCCGGCTACCAAGCCAAGCAGGACTATATGACTAGTTTCAACCGTACTATGGTTTCTTCACGATCTTTTCCATCACTAAAAGCTCTGAGCTCTTTGAATCGTTCAAACTCATAATATTTGTCTCTACCAACATAATATGTACATAGCTTAAAAAAAAAAGAGATTTTCTCGATATTTAGAAACCTGCTTTTAATTTCAGGAAAATGTAAAGCTGTTGTGTTTACCTAAATCAATCAAGAGTGTACAAGCAGGACGCAATGTTAAGTTGAGTCTCAGAGATGCGACACAGAGTAGCTTAATACAGCTACAACATTCAGAACTATATTATTTATGTAAAATGATCATAGTTCTGGATCAATATCGTCATAAATCATGAAGATGGTGGTAGGTTGAATCCTACAATGAACTTACATTTTCGGAGAAGGAAAATAAAGAGTAATTTGAGGTACCTAGTAGCTTCATAAGTTTAAAATCTGTCACCGTCAGCTGCTATACACTTCAGAACAAGCTCCCTTCTAGGTCTTCTGTGCTTACCACCTCTAGCCACATCACTTATCGCGGTAAGATTTTAGTTCAACAGTCCATCATTATTAGCCTATAATGTCCCACTGCCGAACACAGGCCTTTCTTTCACAAATGAGGGTGAAAGGGAATGGGCAGATAGGTACTCCACCACACGTGCCCAATGCGGATCGGTGGAGGTAGGCTATAGGTCAACCTACTGTTGGAGTTTTCAAGCCGCCTTGTAGGCATCGAACTAGCTTAACGACTATCTCGGAACACTCGATTTGAAATATCACTAGGCGGTCACCCATCCAGGTACCGACCACGGCGGTAGCTTATCTTTGCTGGCTAATCATGCTACACAACGAGCGCTTCTTTTGACAAAAGTCCATACTAGTTAGTTAGCAACTTTTTGATTCTGCTAATTGTTGCTAGGTCTGCTTAATACCTAATAAAATTGACAATAAACGAAGTGTCAATATTAATAGAGAGACTCAAACAACCGCATCATGTTTTATCTATTTAATCAAAATGTAACACATCCATTTATGATACTTAGCGACGTGTCGGTTCCACGCACTTTTATGCGTAAGCAGGAATCTCGTATGTAAATTTCCACGAGGAGATAAGGTTTATATGTATATCAACGTAACTTGAACTATCTACATTCTATTAGTACTCTGACGAAATATCGTTAATTGTGTCATGCATCTAGATTGACAATAGATAACTACAAACGTAACAGTATTAGTTGCTATAATATTGAGTTTATAGTGCTTGCTTGTAAAGATCCCTTATAATTTATCTATGCTTACTACCTTCAGCCACAAAGCAGAAATATTTTTCAAATTTACTACTAATAATGTACCAACAAGCGTAGCCGCTCACGTGATGATAAGCAGTTACCGCCTATGGACGCTTGCAACACCAGGGATATCACGCGTTACCGACCATACAAAAATCGCTTCACACCCTTTTTGACGAACCTCATGCTGCACTCCCTTGGGAAAACCACGGAAGGGAGCTCATTCCGAGACCTGAGCACCTGTGGTCTGTGCGTCCGCGATAGGAGATATCTTTTACGATACTCGCTAGCAACTATTTTGTAATCTCATCAACAACAACAACAGACAAGTAATATACTATCATAGGCAGTGCTGCAAACTCTCCTTCTTTTCCAGGAGATTCCATGATTTTTGGACATGTCTCCTTATCTCCTTATTTATTTTTCAATTCAATGAAAATCTCCTGGATTTTCACGATGTGAGTAAAGTGTACAACATTTTATATTTTTATAAAAATAACACCTGATATTGACATAAAATAAACCAGTCATTGCTCTGTATAATCTGCATCTCTGTGTAAAACTGTGAAACTTGCAAAGTGATGTTGCGTTTTCGTTTTATTTTCAAGAGTTGTGTATTTTGAGTTATATTGCATATTTATCGGTAGTGTTTTACCCAATAAAGATCAATACATGTGAAGTTGTAGTGAAATGAATTACGTGTATCGTGTAGTACGATTACCACCTTTTTACTGAAACATTTGTATGTCTTATCGAAACCGACAATTTTATTACTGACAGAGCCTCGATAACTCGACACTGGTAAAAATAAGTCCTAATAAAAAGGATTTGCTTGTTAAAATTAAAACTAAGGTATAATATAAAAAATCCTATTAATCTAAATACAGCAAAAAGGATATTATTTTTATTTCTCCTTCTTTTTGACCCTGTCTCCTGGATTTTTGGCATAAATATACTTCTTTTTTGCATGTTGGGGTTTGCAGCACTGATCATAGGCTTTTAAAAGTAGGATAGCTCTCAAAAGCTGTGGCTAAGGTGTGACCCAGGGCCGCCCCAGTCTCCGTCATTAATGGAAAGGATAAGTCTCTTAATTAATGCAGGTGCCCTGGAGCGGTGACAGGCTTGTTTCCAGTGACCCTGCTCTGTTTACGTGCGGTTACTATAAAGTATAGAAAATTATATTATTGGAGCACAGTTTTTTACAATAGTTATTATGTATTTAGGAAAAGACCAGCATTGCGCCTAGTTATACTCAGGATACGCAATTTTAGGGGTGGAATTTCCTAAAACCCTTTTTAGTGGATCACTACACTGTAAAAGGAACCTAGGCTTAGCTTTGCTAGATCAGTCAGTCAGGACAAGTCTTTTTATATGTAGGTATAAATCTATCGTACATATATATAAAACAAAGTTGGCTTAGTTACAATTAACAACTCAAGAAAGGCTGGACCGAATTTCGTAATCTTTGATTTGTTGGATTTGTCTCCGCCCTAAATAGCAGAAAAGAAAAATTCAACATTTTTTCTAAACTAAACTAAATTTCCCTTGTATGCTATGGCTTTTTTGATGACATCTTGAGAGAGAATTGAGGGAACGTGAGTGAAACCGCGGGGGACAGCTAGTAGAAGATATATCGTAAACTATTCAGCGGCAAAATGTATTAACACTAGAGGATTTTGATAATACACATAGTAACCTATATTATTAACTCTGTGATAATACTGATAATAGTGTTTTGTTACGTAAATAACTAATTTTGTTAATCGATTAATTATTCCGCAACAATATGTTTTTTGCGCTGTTGATTTATCTATTGCTATTATAAGGTCCTAATTTTGTGGCGCCTATAATCATTAACTTCAGAATCAAACTGGAAGTTACGCAATGTAACACAAAAACACTAATGATATATGAAATACTGCGTATTGCAATCAGTAATCTGCTGCGTGGGTATCATTAGCCATAATCCATGTTATACAGTATCATATCAATGCCCTGTGTATTTAAATCTATTAAGAGTGCGTGTAAAGCAAAATAACAATCTTAGAATTGAAATTTACCCAAGTAAATAGTATTTAAATAAAAAAATACTTTTATATGGGTATTTTCATTATATACGCGAGGGTTCTATCTGAGCAAAAACATAATGGAATGAAATTTCCTCGATAGAAAAAAATCACAAAGCTACCTCTAATAATAATGAATTTTCGGTTTTATTCGTTCATGGTGTATCTAATTAAGATAAAAATTCGATAAATATCACTAACATATGAGCTAGGGCTGCTACTAACGATTTTTTAAAATATTCTATACTTTACGAGTTATTTAGATAAAAAGCGCATAGTTCATTTTTGTTCCGCGAAACACGCTATCTCCATCTCATCTCCACGCGAAGATTAGACATAAGTTTGTTTCATCTGACATTGCCATATTTTTCTGGCTTGGTACGCACTCTTAATATAACGGCTTACAAAGACGAAAAGCCACTTCACTTCTTTTATTAATTTCTAAGGGCCACATAGTTTTTATTGTATAACTGTTTAGTTCTGACATAATAGCAATGCCACAAGATATTATGTATTATCGAAATCTAATCCTGTTTTGTAAAATCAAATCAACTATCGAAAGTTATTCCATTCACTCACACACTGCCTCGTGTGTTTATTCTGTCTTCTACATTGTACTTTATATTTTCCAGTATACTTTATTTACAACAAATATGTACAAAATACAATCTATATATAGAAAATGTCCTCAAGCCTGCCGCTGCTTCCGATTAACGGCAAGGTTCCTAGAAGGCTGGCAGCGTTTCCTCTTTGGATAGCCAAGCTGATGCGTTTGCGGAAAAAACTCCCCGCCCGCTGGTCTCCGGAGGTCTCGATCAATTTCGATGATAATTTGTTCTTAATTTTTTCCAGTATTAAGTTGGCCATATAAATATGTACGGTAGTCATATTTATTTACAGTCCGTTGCATAATTAAAGATGGATCAAAGAATGATATGTGCTCGTAACAAATAAAGTCCGACCAAGTGCGAGTGTGATTCTGACTAGCGAACCGAGGGTTCCGACCTTCTAAAAACGTATATTTATTGATTTGAGTGAAAAACCGGACCGCAGAAAAAACTGTGGTAGTATAAAATTATAGAGCGATTATAACCTGCGGTCCATTCAAAAGTGGGACACGTAATGACTTATGACCCTTAGAAACAACGTAATATTTTTCCAAAATATATATCAATGTTTGTCAACCGTAATTATTTCAGGTATTTCGGTTTGTGAACTTTGGAGTTAAAGGTGAATGTTATTTTTTTGTCATTTTTCATCCTACGTCAAAACTGCGCAACACAAAAGAAAATAAAAATCGAATCGAAATTACAATACGTTTTCGATGGTACAACTAACTACAAGCCCTTTTATATGATGCCACATTTAAACTTGTGGCCCTAATTTGAAATTTAGATCCCTTTTTTTGACATTAAATTAAAAATATTTTATTAAATTTTTCATTTCCTATAAGTTTGGATAAACAAAATGTACAATTATTTCAAATCAATAGCTTTAGTGGTTGCTAAAATATTCCTAAACTGCTGTGACAGACGAACAGACGGACAAACGGATGGAGTCGCACCATTAGTGTTCCTTTTTAGCCTTTTTGGTAACCTTAAAAAATACACACACATCCAACCAATCATAACAAAGTTAACTTATCTACTACACATATGAACAAGAAAGTACCTATTAAGTAACAGAAGTAAAATTAAGTACGTACTTTTAGAAAAACACATTTAGATTAAGTTCTCGTACATTAGCATGAACAATACGTATTCACGAAAACTGAATTACGATTGTGTTAAGCCGTAAAATATGACGTAAATATTGTGCACACGTCTCGTTTTAAACAGGTTTTCCAAACTTCACTCGTAAAATTTGCAAAATGGGTTCTTAATTTTAACTGGTATATGTGATTTATGAATAATTATAAGTGATGAAATAACTAAAGTTTTGCTTGTTTCTATGCACACACACAATTCACAATACAGCAAAGTTTTGTTAACTGATTGTGCTCTAAGCTCACTGTGAGAATTAATTTCGCGTATTATTCATACCTATTGCATTGATTGCTTTAACATAAAACATTTTAGGTAACGTAACGTTAAAAAAAACATAGCTTATTAGGTAGGTGTCTAATCTTTATTTTTAGAATTATCATAAATTCCCCTTGTATTGGTAAAATCAATAGTTGAGGCTTGAGTTTGATATTCAAATTTATCGTTTTACAAAGTAGGTAAAATAGTTAAACAAAATAATGTAACAAGAAACAATATAACATTTATAAATTCTACATGACCAGGTACGCGTTTGGGATAAGCTATAAAGTTTGTGGGAGTCAGGGAAAAATTCCCGAAACTAGCGCCGTGTGGGGGTAAAATTCATAACGCGCTTAGCAGTTCGGCTCACCTGTCTCGTTAAACTTCGGAATTTTTAAATTAAATTCTGAATACCGCCGACTCAACAAAGTTACGAATTCTTAAAATTCAGTATCGTAATTAATCTTTCGGTATAATAAACATACAAAGGCGGCCAAAGAAAGTAGAATGGGACGTTTATTCCTTATTAATGGTGAGGATGATGGTAAATCTTGTAATTAATGCAGGTGCTCGCGTTTGAGCAAACTTACCGAGTGGATCTTCGGCAATTATCGGAACCTCGCTTTCAGTTACACGTTACTCGGCTAATTATTATTCTATATTAATTTCGCTAAAAGCTTTTCAGGCGTATTAAACGACTCTCAAGAATGTAATTGTTCAATTGAATATCAACTTGATACTTTACGATTAACTCTACTGTTTACGATATTCTGCTGCCGTAAACATTCATGAAATTTATATCAATTAACTAAATCGGTACGTTTTTTTAGGCTTAAAACTTACTTATTTAGATCATTCTAGAATAGTTACAGTACTTGGCTCACCATCTGCCTGCCTTGTTTCCAAATTTTTATTATTTTATTTAGCGTCAGTGCATCACATTATGCTCTTTCCAATCGACTATTCTACCCGTTATTATTATCTTCTATTCGGGATCATTCTATCTCAGAGCATCCTTCACACAAACTTTCTATCTAATTATTTTCCCGTATTTTTTTTATATCACTAAGGTGGCAAACAAGCATACGGCCCGCCTGATGGTAAGCGGTTACCGTAACCTATGGACACTTGCAACACCAGAGGTATCACTCGCGCGTTGCCGACCCTAAAATCAATCTAATATTATACTCACCAGTTTTTTAGTTAGTTACATGGCAAGTACCTGCTATAACCTAAATATACATTTGTAATATTCATGATTGAAATATGTATTTCATTATGCTTCGTTTTCATCGATATCGTCCCTGAATAGCGTTTGGCATGCCTGGCATAGATTTGATACGCATGCTTTGAGACAGTTACGTCCGCGTCGGTCTACGGGCAACGTCAGCAAGGTACGACACTAAACGCACTTCTGGAGTATGTTATTGATTTTCACCGCCCGGTGGGCGGGACCGAATCTGTGCGAAAGGGATCACGCGATTGCCTCCTCATTAAATCAGAAGAGGAACCTCAATTTCTCTTTGCACTGTTTCTAATTAAGGACGTACCCATTAACCAACTATTTAAAATAGGTCTTGCGGAAAAACATTTTTGCAAGAATTATGGTTGTCGAAGTTGCGTCGTCACAAACACTTTGGTTTAATCTCATTAACGATTATAAATCTATTTGACATCTCTACTCTAATAGAAAGAAATGGCATATCTTAAGCCAAATACTTTGTGAATATAATAAAATAAACCATGCTAACGGTACCATTAAGGCGTACATAAAATCTTACCTTTAGTAACAATAGTAATATTTTTATCAACTGGTACGAAGCCCACTATTTGTATTAGGATGAAGAAACTTTTCGGCTACGCTTTGATGGTTTCCATTGACGGAAGTGAGAAAAACAAGCCTTTTGTTGATTTCCAGGAACGGTTCACGACCGCGCGTACTCCAGGATGTGTCAACAAACGAAACACTATTCACGAGTTAGCATAGAAACATCAAATTGGGAATGCCAAGAAACGGTGGAAAATTAAATTTGACACGAAGACGCTCATTCGAATCCGTTTGCGTCATAAATAAAGGATAAAATAATAGAACTCGAGTGAAATCGTCTTGATGTGAGTCGACCGGCGAAAATTGTCTCGTCCTGGTGACATTTACCGACTGAGTTCATGGGGTCAGGGTTGGCGGGACAAAACGTAATCGTGACGTGCTCCAGCGATCGTGTCTCGAATAACAATACTCCCTGTTTAGAATCCCGGCTTCAAATCTACATAACAGTGTGTACATACATGGCGGCACAATTTTATAAACTCACAGACTTACGGAGAATAACAAAGATTGCTCTAAAGTTGCAAATCTTTTACGCGATCTTTTTTGATATAGTGTGCGTGTGGCAGATAGGAAAGACAAAGAAGAATGTCTAGTTTTGAACTATCAGAATATAGGTCAAAAATACCTGCCAAGAAATTACCTCGATCTTTGTATAACCTATAACTAGTAATATTGTAGTTGTTCCCATTTGTTTTGATAATAAATTATTATAATTTGTATTTCATGAGCAGCTGAGAAATGAGAGGAACATTGAAATTACAAAATGTCAACGTTGGAATTATTCTCAATTTGTGACATGGATACGACAAAGTAGTTCAACAGGGCGTTTGTCACATTAATAGAATTGCAACATTGTACAATTAAATGGCGTTTTGTTACAGTACCCGACATAAAGAAAAGTACCTAACTAACGTACATGTCTATAGTTTAGAACCAGAAATACAGAAAAAATAATAATACTGACCACAAAACTGTGGTACTGACGTACCAGAAGTATCTTCACCATACCTACAAGTACAATTTATATTTTTTTTTTAATTAAATGGGCTTGCGTTTGACCACTGACCCGCCCTTAAGGGGCGATGACGAAGCCTAAGATGGAATACGCTTACCCAGAAGAAACCTATTCACTCTGGCCTTGAAAGTACCTAGATTGTAGGCGATATCAGATATTAATTCCTAAATGAGTATATTAGTGTTACAAATTACATTATACTTAGGCTCTATTATCTTTGTGACATTGAATAGGTTCAATTATTGGTATTTTTACAGTAGTTAACGCAACAAGCTCATTACTTATTTTTGTAGTCATGGATATCGATTCGAGTCTCTTCAACACTTTTTAAGTTCAAATGCGTGCACTTTGGTTAATTCTACAGTCAATTAAGTATAATGGATAAAAAGTAATCTATAGAATAAATCACAAGTAAAACTTATTAGTCAAATCGGACTTGAAATTAGGTTTACCCTTTTAATGATCAGCGAACCTTTCACCGTACTTTTAGAATCTTTAATTTGGTCTCACAGTCGAACAATGGCAATTTGAAACTTGAAAAAAAAATTAAAAGGCAGCCTAACTCGGCACAATCAAGACTCTCAAGTGCAGAAACATAAATGGAACCATTAATTATCCGCGGGCCCAGTTATTCTTCCCTCCCTCCCCCCACTGCCCTCTCCATTCCACTTTTATATTTTTCTCATTCCCGTTAATTTGTCGAAAGTTAATTGAAGGGATATTTCAGCGAGAGACGAAGTAAATAGCTCAAGCCGAAACAATCCTGCAGTGAGTTTTGAGAGCTGCATAACAAGATGATCTCAAATTATACTTCGCGCCACTTCTGTTCGCGACGTCGTCCTGTGTAAAAGAAAATAACATTTTAATTCCTTTTCCTCTTACTTTTGAACTTATTCAACTCCAAATTAATAACTATACCTATATTTTCAAAAGGTTAGTAAGTAGTACCTATTATTTGAACAAGAACTCTTTAAAGTGCTATCGACTATTTGGGTATCGCAGTACTTATTCCATATCCTTAATAATATAACACACTATGTACCATAGTTCAAATTTAGGAAATATAGAAAAAAAGATAATTGAAGCGTTGTTTCCAAAGTAATTTCCAAAACTGGTAATTGATTATTCCATCTGGCAATAGATGGCGCCACGTAGGTTTTTTAATTGTCACTTTTTGCTTATCTTTATATCATCATTGGCTTGACTACTGTGACATTGAATGAAATAATTAGGTACCTAATCAAGACTTATCGACATTCGTCAATTATGTCAATCATAGGTATTGTACATCCTACTTTACTAATACCTACCTATTATAAATACGAAATTTTGGTTCTGGATGTTTTTACCCCTCAGCTCAACAGCAGAACGAATTTTCATAAAATTTTATCGTAAGTTTCCCAGAAATCCAAGTGAAACCGCGGCGGAAGCTAATATACTAGTTTTTAGTTTCCAAACTATAGGTACCTACTCGAACGAAACTGACAAAATGAAACAAAAACTAGTGAGCTATCCACAAGCGAAGCGTACGTAAAATCGAATTAAGCGGTGTTGGTGGCGGGTATTGCCGCTTTTTTTACACATTTTGTGATTCAGATCCTCATCCCAAACGTGCGTTAAGGAGCTTCGCTTCAATAATAAATCTTACAGAATCCGTGATGTGACGCTTTTAATAGGTAGGTAGGTAATCACGTCATGTAACGACGCAGAGTTTAATTAAACCTTTGAAAGGCGTGTTTAGCTGGTACATTTTTCACATGTGAGTTAAAAGGGTCGCGCCGCGTCACCTACTGAAGCGAATAACTGGGAGGATTGACGGCGCGCCCGCCGTTGGTGCATTGTTTACCAAAACAATGGCCGACCTCTGCGGAGTCATTAACCCACCTCCGATGTCAGCGCAGAGTTTGCTGCGGAATCTTAACTCCATTTTAAACCTAAAACCGAATGGTTAAGTCGTCGGTTCGTAGAATACGTATGCTTGGTTTGTGCATCTTAAAATACGGTAAAATACCTCAAATTTAGACACCGCATAAATAAGTTAATGGAATTTCTCAGTTCACGAAAGTATTTTGTAGTAGCTACGATAAGTGTGTTGAATAGTTTTAGAGATTTATAGCTAATCTACCTACTAATTTACTGGATATAAAAATCCGGTCAAATGTGTGTCAGACCATGCAGAGTGAAGGGTTCCGAAGTCGAGAAGAACGTTCATGGTTAAACAAAAATATTAAAGCTTTATACAGTAGTTCGAGTATTGATTTTATAGGCAGAATTCATACTATTTCTTAAAAACAATGTTATATCTGCGGTTAACTCAATATAGCGTGTCATTGAAAATATCTCATATCTCAAAAAACAATCTGGGGGCACGGAAGTGCCCCCCGCCAAGACAGCCAAGCGAAGCGAAAGGGCACTACCTACCTTTTCTCGAAGCGCTTCGTCGTTTTTTTGAACCCTCATAACTTGGGTTTGGATTATAACAGATAAACAAAATTCTCAGGACATGATGTCAATAGTGAACTTATTAAACATGTTAAGTTTCAATAACAAAGCTTTTATACTTTAGATTTTATTGATATCTAAAAAACCCCGATTTCGTCACTGACTCACTGATGATCATCAAAACTCATAGGGTACTTCCTGAAGTCCTAGAAAGCTGAAATTTGGTATGTAAGCTTGTATTAGTACACAAACAACAAAAAAATTATAAAACTTGGAAATTTCAATCAAAAAAAAAACATAACCAACTTACAAAAAGAAGTGAAATCCCACCAAAAACATTTATAGTCAAAATTATGTGGCTTGGCCGTTTCACTACTACAAGAACTATTGAATAACAAAAAAGTAATGGACAGTGGATACATTTTTCACCTTACTCCCATGTGACGGTAGCGAAACGGCCAAGCCACATATTTTGACTAAGGTGTAGAGTTTGTGAAGTTAGGGCTTGTAGAGTAAGTGCATGTGGAGTTATAAGCTTGGCTCTACATGAGATCTGATAACTTTTTGACAGTACGAGCCATATGTCTTGGCGGCAACATTTTACATAAAAATGTTTTTGGTGGGATTGGTATATCTTATTCAAACTAATTTTGTCGTTTCCTAATTACCATTGCCATTGTATAGCAGTTTAAAAACACATCATTTAATCATATACAAACATTGAGCTATTATTACTAGGTATAGAGAAGCTATCATAAGCAAAGGTTATGTCCCATTTTTTTAGAGTCAACTAAAGTTCTCTTTAGCGCTGAAACAATAATTAGTCGTCTACGCAGACAGTAGAAACACGAAGCGCTATCAGAGCAAATACCGTGATTTTCACGGCGCTTACGCGTTTCGTTCATCGTTCTACAACAACAAGTGTGGCCGGATGGCCTCACTTGAACGGAACATAGTTGCGATGTGTGGCGTCTTCTCTATACGTAGTAATAATAGCTCAATGTATACAAACAGGCGCACGGATAGATGGACTGAACGAAATTATAAGGATTCAGATTTTGCTATTAAGCACCGCGGTACCCTAAAACTAGAGACTATTTTTAGATGAAGAAATGATTTCATGAAATTGTTCACCCACGCGTAACCATAACAAGTAGTAATTATTAAAACAACAAGTTTAATTAAGTTCCCACTGAGACGGTTTCCTAGTCCGGGAGCACGTTGCGCTTCCGATCGTCCGGCCACGTGAACCGACGCCACATGCCATCACGTGAACACCGGGTATATTCGTCCAACTACTCCCGTGGAATTCCCATGAATACCACAACACTATGAGTACATACCAATCTGAAAATTAAATGAGATTTAATGACAACCCAAATGGTACATTCTAGAAATATCATTGTCGTTTTATGTTTGTTGTTTATTTATTTAATCGGAATGTGAGATTTATCGTTGAATGCTTCAGTTTAGGTATGAGTCTTGATATATTAGCGATTGGCACGTCTAAGAATTGGTTTAAAATTGGTATGATGATTTCAGTTTCCCTTTTTATTATAATATGAATAATTAGTAACCATTTTTGATTGACAGTCTGTCAGTATCATTTCCAGTTGTAATTTATTTTCCATCTTCATTTTTGTCTGCGTTTTATACATTTCGCAAATTTAACAATAACAGCAGTAATGGATTCCCTGAAAGTTTGAAACTCAATCAATTGTTTTTACAACATGTAAAAGTTTTCATTTATATTCGCTTCCGTTTGCCTGACAGGGAATTTAATAGTTTATTTCATTAATTTACTAGGAAATGCTTCGCTTTTTACGGTTAAAAGCGATATGAATAGAATAATTAATTAAAAGCAAGCATGATACTTTCCAATCAACCAGTCTTAATTAAAGGACTTTGTGTCCAACAAAAAATCTAATAGGAATATCAAATGTAAATGGAAAATATAAAGACAACAAATTGTCCGTATAAATTCTAATCATGGATATGATGTTCAAAGATCGTGACGTCATACATAGCCTTTGTTTCAATGGCAGGTGAGTTGATGTCTAGTAAACAGCGTGCACGGTACAATGAGGAGATTGGTGTCACGTGACCGGTGACCGGTCGCCCGGTGCCCGCCGGACGCCGTCACGTGGATCGCCACATCCGACGTTATCCCGATACCTAGTTACCTTGCATATTTCTATGGTATTTTCCAATTTTAAATAGATTCGATTTTCAAAGATCTGTCAAAAATCAGCATGTCGATGTCGCATATATGTAGACAGGCCTACATGTTGTATGATATGTTCTGTGTTTGGTGATTTTGAATTTAGAACAGTCCTAGAAATATGGTTCAGTTGTGATTTTTTCAGAATTGCTGCAGTGTCCAGAGAACCACAGGTTACGACCATAAACTTGACATCATTTAAGGTTCACGCAAAGTTATTTCAAATATGATGTAACCTATTTAGACATGTCATAATTTCTTCTATTGTTCAAAACCATAATTTCTCGGTTCTCAAACAAAAGTGAATTTCTTGCACAAAAAGAACGACTGTGAAATAAAAGAATTTTTATGAGTACTTTGTCTGCGTGGTGGCGATATCGTTAATCCCCTTCTACGCTACACAGTACTTTTACGCTTTTTTTAAATTACGATGCTATTTTTACATCACTAACTGTTTTGATACAATAAAGCAGGCTTAGGGAGAAGGACAATCTGATGGTAAGAATTACACTAAAATAATCATATATATAGCTTACATAATAGTTTAATAAGTATATAGTAGTAAGTAATTATTATTAACTAAAACAAAATCTCTGTGCCCAGAATTTATTATATTTAATAACCTACACTATTAAATACAGATGAACGGAAAGAGTAATAATATAGACAAAGTTTCTGTGATAAAAATTTATGTAGGAATATATCAATATGTAACTGATACGTAGGGTTGGATTTTTTTTAAAAATATTTTTGATTAGTTTTCAAATATTATTTTTTGATTACTAATGACCTATACATTATTCCCTCAAGAGGAAGTTCACTAATTTATAAGGACCTTATATATCCCTTTAATTTACCTACTTAATGACGTAATTTAAAATTTACAGCTATCGTATTAAGATATTAAATACGATTGTAAAATATAGTTCAGTAAGCAAATCACAACAAAAAGTCGTTTCAGAAAACCTTCAAAGAATAAGGTCGTTCATTATACGAACAATGTATCGCGGGACAATATTGCTTATGAGTTGCGTCATTCATGTTCACTGTACAGGCAGAATGCACTTAGGTCCTAGTTCCACTTATTGCGATACGATTCATAAAGATTATTATCAAAAAAAAATGGCCACTTTCTAAGTACCTATCTGATAAAATCATTTGATTCATTTTTAAATAAGTAGGTAGTCTTCCTTTCCTTAGTGGATGCCTAATGGTCTTTCATCAAATGATTTTGTCGTGTCAGAAACGCATTCTCGGCGGCCGCACTATTTTTTTTTTTTAACTTCGTAGTACATAAATACATACATAAATGTTTCAGTGATTAGCGACAGTAGAAGTTCATTTGGCACATTGTGGTATAAATGTTTTTTGTATAATATGAGCCATATTTGAACGTTTCTCATGGTTTCTCTAAAAACCGTAAAACTTACTATTTTGGGAAATTTACAAAACTAGTTAATCTTAAACAAAAAGTATCTATTCTACAATATGCTAAATTAACTACTATGGTCGCGAATCACTGAAATATCTATTCATATTGTTCTACGATGGTAAAAAAAATAAACCCTCGAAAAAATCAAATTTCCCGCCTCGTTACTGATGTTTAACCTTACGCCGCAGGACTAAACTGTGCGTGAATCTGTCAGTCAGTCAGTTTGTATGTACCTATTATGTCGATATATATCGAAGTAGATCATAATTTTCCTACCATAGGTATCTCTATGGTATAAAAGGGTTGGTACAGTAAGTATAACAACCATCATCTAAGTATTCAGTACATTTTTACTCTACTTTTAGGACCTTCGTATTTAACACATCCTTTATTTCATGACCTCGTGTAACATGTCCATTACTGTTCATGTCATGACAACTTATATGTGTTTTTTAAGGTTTATTTTAGTGAGGCTACTTCTCCTGAAGTACTCATTCTTAATCTTCATTCTACATTCATCTCAACGTACGCGGAAAACATTATTCTTTCTTCTGGCCTCTTGGTGTCCTAATACTAGAATCCATACAAAATTACAGGTCTTAATCGCTTGGCTCGTGGTTAAAAATATAACAATGACAACAATTGTTATAATAGGACGCGCGTCTCTCGCGAGAACCAACGGGTTAATGACTGTCAAGTTAATAATTGTACTGAACTAACCTCCTTTTATTTTAGTCAAATCTTTCTTTATATTTGACGACGACTAGCTACAGGTGACTTTTAAAAAATGAGTTCAATTATAGACAGTTATTATTGCGTCTAGCTATTATTTTAATATCACCATAGTTAACCGTACAGCCCTTCGAATAATCACTCCCCTTTACTTTAATATTAATGAAATAAAATAGTCTTATCGTAGCTAAACTTCTTTGTTTCCGATACCAATTGATTGTTTTACATGGACTATAAGTTTTCGGTGAGCGTAACCAGCTCTAGTTTAATTTTCTTTGATTAGTCATAGTTTTTATTAGAAAGGCCATCACGGTAGAATAATCATGTAGCCCAATTAATTTATAAGTTTATTTAGTCGCACGCATCGCATAGCATCTGCTTTACGGCATCTGCCTTTTTAGCATCGTCGGATTTGAAGTACAGCCAGACGGTAAAAAAAATTGACACAGAAAAAGAACAGTTTCGTTCTATTCTATTTTATTTAAATAAAAACCCATTCCTTTTTATAATACCCATACAAAATTACAGTATTATATTGAAGTGACTGATTTACTTTTTTATATGAAAATCTGGCAACACTGCGTGTGGCTCGCTACAACATGCTTTGCGCATGTGTGTTGCCAGGCCGGCAGGCAGCTTTGTGCGAGGACTTGGCACCAACGTCGATACGGACAATTTGGGCCCAGGCCGAGCCACCTAACCCGTTATTGGATTGTCATAATTTAACATAGCATGTACCTATCGGCTTTACTGGCAAGGATTATTGGTATAAACCTTGATAGTTTGCACGCCAAATGTATTAATTATATCAGCAAAATAAATGAAGTTAATATTCGGTATTTTTTTTAGAAAAAACATTTATAATATTTTTTTGCCATTATAATAGTTTCGTCACCATTAGCTAAGGTCGGGCTTTATACTTCTTGGCTTAGGTACAGCCGCAACATACAAAATAGTAGTAATAAAAGTTAGATTGTCTTCCATAATGGTTTATTGGTATAATAAAGAACTGTCACAATAAAAATAAAAATATATAAATCACTTGTAAGGACACTGATAAAAATAAATAATATTATTGAGAGAGATGAGAGGTAAAAGATGTAGTTCTGTACAAAATTATGGAACTTACCCCAGTAGGGTTCGATCTCGGTGTAATATAGTTTTTTTTTTTTGTATTACAGTAACAGATCCGTTAGTTAAGTATAAATTCACTGACACATAAGGTACATAAAACATGATTACTATGTCATTCATAGATCACATTTCAGTTTTCCAGCCATATGAATAAAATTACGTGTGCTTTGTTACACGGTTCTCTCAATAATGAAAAAAGTGTCAAAGAGCATGAATTGAAGAGACATTCCTTTTATGAAAATTTGAAAATAGTGTAATATGACCAGTAACAGTAATGTAAATAAGAAAGAGGTCGCATCGTTACAACGTCAACCACTGAGCTTTCAACGCCTTTATGTACCTACTAAAGTATTATACATAGTTATATCAGTTGTCTTGGTAGAATCAACCGTATCGTTCAAGTACCTAAACTCAATAAAAAACTTTAATGATAAGAATTGATTCTGGTTTCTATATTACAAGCTCAGCTTAGCTTGGGATCAAATGGCCGTGTGTGAAGAGCCAGGATATTATTATTATTTTGTATAAAACAGAAAGTTCATTGAACTCAAATAGTAACATTTGCATTTAGGTATTGTGTGAGCATTACATCACTAGAAAAAGGAATCGTGGGAAATACGGATACATGCATTATACTACAGGACAATACTGACCGCCTGCGCCTGCGTATAAAAAGATGCGTCTGACAATACACGTCGCTATGGAAAATCACCAGCCATGGTTCTGTTCACATGACCGCTCCATTGAGAGATGAGGTTCAAATACATGACCTGAAAGATAGCCTTCAAACATGACCACGTGAAAGGATTCCTCATTACTTTTAATAAAACGGCAATTTTTTTGGAAAATATATATAGATTTCTATGCATTTTTATAAAAGACACATTGAGAAGTTTCTTATGCGTTTTGGTTGCATATTCACTCATAAAAAATAATGGTGAGAAAGAAGATAAATACGCTTACTTAGAAAGCCAATTCACATTAGCCTTGAAGGTCCAACCAAGGACCTAGGAGTCTGGAAACACTAATCCTGCAAGCAAGTTTCACACCAACTTTTATCATTTATCTCATGCAGGTAATGTATGAAATATACACGTAAAATCTTTTATTTGCTATAACGGTATGTTAACTGTTAACACACAATTATCACAATGCCATCGCAACCGTGAATCACTACGACACGTTGACAATCAAATAAATATAAATAAACCTGACGCAATACTTGGCCAGTAAGACGTATCTAGAACTATAGTAACTTCAAACAGCACGAGTTCGATGACACGAGAGTTAAAAATGATTATTTGAATATTCTATCTATATGGCGATGATAGCTCAGTGGTAGAGACGTCGGATACCGAGACGAAGGTCCCGGGTTCGATTCCTACAATGAGCTTGAGCTTTCGGTGAAGGAAAATATCGTGAGGAAACCATAGCACGGTGGTAGGGTACTTTGTAGTACCCACCTGGCTGACTACCACCCTCAAGTTGAAAATCTGTCGCCAAGCACCTTTCGGTGTGTTCCGACAGCTGCAATTGAGAGCCAGTTCCTTCTAGGCTTTGTGTGCTTACCACCTTCGGCCGCATCATCACTTACCATGGTGATATTGCGGTCAAACACAGGCCTATAAACAGTAAAAAAAAAAAAAAAAAAATCTTATTCTGGGTATCTTAGTAATAAAGTCTTAAAAACCTTTCATTGAAACAATTACTCTTTCTACGTGAAATATACTTTAACAGCAGCACACAGTATGTATAACGGTGCACAGAAACATGAACAACGTTTTAACACGTCGTTCATTGCTTATGATGGTTAAGGCTGCGTATAAAGCAAAATAACAATCTTAGAATTGAAATTTACCCAAGTAAATAGTATTTAAATGAAAAAATATTTTTATATGGGTATTTTCATTATATACGCGAGGGTTCTGCCTGAGCAAAAACATAATGGAATGAAATTTCCTCGATAGAAAAAAATCACAAAGCTACCTCTAATAATAATGAATTTTCGGTTTTATTCGTTCATGGTGTATCTAATTAAGACAAAAATTCGATAAATAATATCACTAACATATGACCTAGGGCTGCTACTAACGATTTTTTAAAATATTCTATACTTTACGAGTTATTTAGATAAGAAGCGCTTCGTTCATTTTTGTGCCGCGAAACACGCTATCTCCATCTCATCTCCACGCGAAGATTAGACATAAGTTTGTTTCATCTGACATTGCGATATTTTTCTGGCTTGGTACGCACTCTTAAGTAATCTCTCACGGCCGTCGGGAAGGAGTGTATCTCACGTGCGAATGAGCGCAATTACCATAGAGATGACATCTTTGCAATCTGTCTACCGCAGTGGTAGAGCCAGTGCAGCCGCGACCATTAAGCGAGCCAGCCTCGATCCCGCATGCCCATTAATTTAATAGCGCGTTTTCTTTGCCATGCTATTAAACGACTCCTACAGTCGGCCGGCGACTAATTCAACCCCAACCGGGGTTAGTCCGCCATCTACCACTGAGCCGCCGCTTACGCAGCTTTAAACTAACTGCAGATTTATGCATCGCCTACAGCTTACAAATGGTTTTTCACTATATTGCCATTGAAAAATTTAAACAGATTCAGTTTGAATTTTATTTTAGCGAAAGGTCCTTTGCTTACACGATTGAAATTATGTTATACTTATTGATTTTAGTTTTGCGTAGTCTTTATTTATAACAATATCAGTGTATACTTTTAGTACGCGAACTTTAATTTTGCTTGTGTCCAGTTTTCCCAACGTCGCAAGATAATTATTTGTGTCTCTCAGAATCTGTCAAGCAATTATATTTAACCAATTAAATGCGTGCAAATGACGGCATTTGTAAAATAGTAATGAGAAATGTTTAATTTCCTGACTACATATCTACTGATTTATAATTGGAAAAACAATATCGAAATAACTGAAAATATTTAAATTTACAACGTTTACATATATTATTTATTGACCAAATATTTAAAATCTTGTCAAAAAAGTCACAAATAAATTGAAAAACGAAGGTATAACCAACTAATTAGAATTCGATCGGAACGAATGGAAGCAATCATGCTCAAAGCTTTAAACTCCAATTAGAATAACCGTTACATATCAGTTTCATAACTATTTGAAATAGATGATTACTTTCCAATTTAGTAGCGACGCATCATTTTCAATTGCATCATTCAATTTGTCACATGGACACTAATTCCAACGCATTACGTTCTCACGGCACATTATAACTGTCAAATGCTACGTACATCACCCTATTAACGTCTCGGTGCAAGGCAAAGGCACCCTCGATGATATTAAATCATTACAACAAGGAGCTAATGCCATTAATCCCAGAGTCCAACTAACCTATATTTACATAACATCATTTGCGTCACTCTTCTGCAAAACAGTTTGCAATTATAGTACATTTCATAAGCATGGTACGTTTGACGAATGGTGTTTCATGATTTCTGATTATTTCTATATTAAAGAAATATCATTATGAAGGAAAGTTTAATGAAATGTTTTGTCAGAGTTACCGAGTGAAAAAACAGGATATTAGTAAAACACCTTTCATTACTACGCATCGTACCACGTACAATAGAGAATAAACATTGAACCCTCCAAAAGTATCTCTGCTAAGGGCGACCCTCTCAAATAATGATACTAAAGAGTATTTGAGACGAAATAATAAGAAGTTCAGCCTACCCATGGTTGGTTATAACACGGTAATTACAACTTCTCAGGTAAAGTTGCCCTTAAGGTTAAGCTCTTAACTTCGAAATGTTAAATATTGGAAATTAAACGACGTACAAGGGAAGGTGCGACGTTCGTTAGTTAGATAAAATATTCCCCGGTTATGCTAAACTGTTTATGTAAATGAAATAAGTTGTCGCCTTAGCTCTTGATTACAAAGGGAACTTCAAGTAGTTTTGTTTATGGTCGTAGTTGCGTCTTCTTTTTCTCTGAGGATTTTTATTTATCACTGTAGAAAGGTAGGCGTGATATTACGAAGATGCGAGAGTTTTGCGCCGAAAATACTATAAAGCGTTGTAAAGCGAAAACTTTTAACAATCTGATCTACCAAAATAATATCTACGTCTCATAAATTTGAAATTTATTCGCGGGGATTTCTATCAAACAATTCTAGAATTTAAAATTCTAATAAGTAAATTGAATCAAATACGATTATCGATAAAAAATAAATGGCTGGCTCCAGATAAATGCAAATACTTGTTGATTTGTTTTCAATTTTAAACGAATCTACATTCTAATCCGTTTACATCAAGTTTATTCATTCAATGGAAAACACATAAAAAGTACGCGGTCCTTAATGCTGACTTGTAATGAAATTAAAACTTAGGAGCCGATATAAAAGTTGCGAGCGTGCTCAGAGTCAGTTGCGGCGATAGAGGTTGGGGCCGAGAGGATCGGATTTCTACATTATCAATTTGCAATTTCCCATCTAGACATCCACCTAGACACTAGAGCGGACTGTTCCGTCTGACGGTGGCATGTTTACACTTATTTTTAGATGCGACTCGTAAATGACATGGGTGTATTATTGCCTATCATATTTCATTCAGATATAAAATGCATATAGCAGATGTTTGGGAGACAAGGATGAATGGAGATGTGTTTTTTCTTTTTTTTTTCTACAAGTTTTAATCATTTACTCGGCTTAAAAATATAAAGCTAAAAACATAAATTCTTACCACATTAGGTAATATTTTTGATCACCAATATAAAAGCTTCTAGGATAAAATAGCACATATTGACTTACAGATAAAATGTTATATAATTGAACTGATCCTTAATCGAAAGTTCTAACATAAATTGCCTCATAGACTCCGAGGTTCCTATTGCCTCCAAAATTGAGCACCAAATTTGATTTAAAATCTCTCGACTGCGATGTGCCGATTCATTTTTAGAAATAATAACGGATATTGAAATGAACGGATTGATATCGTCGAGTTTTGTGTGGAGCGCTGCTGAAATTAAATGGAAATAAATTGATTTTATAAACCAAAATTGTTTTTGAAATACGTACATACTTTTATGGTAAAAGGGCACGTATCAAGTACAATTAACACGATACCACGAACTATAACAAATAAGTAAACAGCACTGGTTTATTTTAGTTACCTCTAAATTTAATTTGAAATTCTCTTAGATAAATTTTGGATGTACTAAAATAAACACTTCAAAGATATGTTTATAAGACAAAATCCAATACGGTCCCTTACGTAGGATACCCATCTATAAAGGAACAATTTCGTTTAATGGAGTGACTCAAGACATGGCTTGTTGGAAACGTGACAACATTTTCGAGGGGTTGAGGGGAGAGGAACCTTTTGAAATATAGCCCTGGTCTGCCCTCGCCACTTATATCGCATAATGGTTTATAGGATCGGGTTATATGATTCAGACATTATGAAGTTAGGAATTTTGTAAATTATTAAAAAATTTGTTACCTATACATCTGTGGCCTCATGGAATTATCATCAATGTTCAGGTGGACCTGATTGTTAAAAATTGTTAACTCATGTTTATAACCGAATATAATAAGTCTTTCCCTCTTATATATACCTATAGTGAAATATTAAGAGTAAAGTCTCCACAGATTTCTTAATCACAATCACGAAACAACAGCTATTTTTACTACAACGCATTCTTCAAGAATACCAGAGTCATTTTATTTAAATTATCATATAGATTTAATTACTGAAATACAAAAATAAGTAGCCTTTATTTTGGAAATGTTCTATTTTAATTTATTATTATGATTATTATATTATAAGATGCTCCTTATAAAACGACAAAATGATCAGACAACGGCTAATTGCAAATATTTTTTTTTAATGCTTACATCCACTTTTCTTCGAAGTCCCAAGTAATAGCATTAAATGGTAGTAACAGCTACGTCCAAAAAGTATTAAATTATCATACACATAGAATTATTACATACTCACAATTAAATACACTAGCTTTTTAGATATGTCTTTGCACTAGCTAGTGTGACTAAGTACAGTATTTAGACTATTTTGAATTATATTCAAAGTAATAATAGAAGCAAAACCAATTATAAGTCTCAACCAGACTTTAGATTTCCTTTCAATTATTTGAGTTAGAATTTGTAGAAGCAGCTATTCTTGGATACAGTAATAGAGCGAATCAAGATGACTGGTTTCCGTCCGACAACTTCCGACGTCTTTATTGATTCTGAATAAATTATTCATTAAATTAATAAAGTTTTTAGAATTTATAACTACTTTGAAGTATTAATTTTTATATCCAGACTAATTTCCGAGCCTCGGTTTCACTTGCTTTCCAGTCCGATCTTAAGTTTTTCGGGGATATATTGGATCCTATATGTTATTCCTGGATATAATATACCCGCATCACAGAATAAAAAATAAAACCGGCCAAGTGCGAGTCGGACTCGCACACGAAGGGTTCCGTAACGAAGTTTCTTGTATCCCTTAAGTTTTTAATATAATAGCGGCAAATAGAAATACACATTATGTAGACATTTCAACCGCTACCTAGATAGGTATAGGTCTATATCTCATGAACCGTTACATTGACAGACGGATGAACGGATAGACGGACAGACAGCAGCTAAGCTTCCGTTAGTAATAGGGTCCCGTTGGCACCCTTTTTGTACGGATCCCTAAAAATAATAACGTACCCGCGTGTAAAATTTCAGGTAATAGGCCCTAGAGGCGTCAAAATGTAACAAACAACTAAACTCACTTTCGAATTTATTATATTACTGGGATTAAATATTATTCACGGTCTAGTCGATTTTGAAAAAGTGGCTGAATTACTCAATCTAAGGGATTGATTGCCGTCCTTAGGACAATGAGCCTTACTGAAATCCAATCCTTCAGTGAGCACTGCGGGTTCGAATAAAGTCAAAACCATTTATTCAGTTTAAGCCCTAGAAAATGAAGTTGATGTTACCACTGGTTTGTCATTTTGCCTTCAACTGGGAATAGCCTGTAAGAAACTAAGCAAGGCATTTTTTTTTTGTTTCTACCTTTATATTAACTAGTTTTAAATGAAAATAAAGCTTAACATGTAATTATCACAATGAAAATCTTTCCTATGAAAGTTGTTTGAATTTACATATTTATTAATGATAAAAACTTTTTAACAAAAAAATTAAACCACCGAAAAAACTGAAAAGCAAAAATTTACTTTGAATATAACTTGAATTTTATAAGGTTTTGCAGTCTTCAGGTTCTTCGCCAACTTCGAGGTATACCCTATCCAATAAAAAAAGAATTATAAAAATCGGACTACTCTGTAAAAAGTTATGCGTGCGACCATACATAAAAAAAAAAATATACGCGTCGACTTGAAAACCTACTCCGTTTTTTCGTCGATTAAAAATGGTTATGACAAAATACTAAAATTATTTAATTTAAACATGACTGGTATAACTACCAATTACTCTACATTTATAGAGCATTTTAATGTTGGTCTACAATTAGTAGAATTGTCGCATGACGTTTTGACTGCAACCTGTAAATTCCAGGTTAGTTTTTTTCGCCAACCCTACTACTTGCGAAGCGTGAAATGATGCTTCGCACCTCTACTGTTTGCCGTCCTTGTCCTATAGTACAGTTGTCTTCACGCATGCTGGTTTTTCGACTTGAGTGCGCCTGAACGAATGCATACAGCATTACCCGGCACAATCAAGGAGTTCGGTCCTCGTGAACAACCGTTCGAAGCTGTCTCGCATTAGAATCGGTCGGATTACACATAACAAGTGTTCTGGAGTTTACCTTGTTATGCTAACATAGTTGATTTGTTTCTAGTTTTATTTTCTTTAAGGGTAAGTCGATGCCAATCCAATATTTTGTTATCTCTACAGAACAGTTGAAGGACTAAGAGAATGAAGAATGGCTCATTTATTTTGAGGAGTATACAAACTGTATTTCGTTGCCAACATATTCATCTTTTAATCAGCACTTAGCGGCACCCCGTCGAGCATGGGAGTGTGGAAAAATCAGATGACGCCGCGGCGCTCAAATTGTTACGTAATCACATACGAAATTATCTGAGATATTTTGTTTCAAGTTAGCTTTACTTCCCCAACATAATATGTCTCAAATCTTGAAAAATATAGCTTACTTTATTACTGATGTATTTTACACACTGAACGTCACGCCATTCATATGGAAATATTATGAACACTTGCAGGAAAAATTCAGAACTGAAACCTAAACCTACGCTCCATCAATTAATCAAACGCGGTAACCCTACGATTGCTTCGGTACAAAAATGTCCCCCGAACTGATTAGCGGGCAGAGAAGCGGCCAACTGGCACGCGAGCCGCCCGCGCCGTCCAAACTGCCCGCTCCACCACGCCTCAATGAGCTGATTGTCCAATTAACTCCATTCATATGTCCGCCAGCACTAAAACCACACGCTAAGAGCCTTTTTCAGGCTAATATGCACATTTGTACTGTAAAAGTTTAAAACATTAAAGCTTAATGGCGATGTCGGTGGTTGCTTGGAACTAGCGTTTGAACTCGCCATTATTGGTTGGCTGCAAGTCCTGCAACTAACATTTATTTCTTTGAATGGTAGTGATAAGACGTAAGTGTTTTATCTAGTGACTATGTCGTGCCAGTATAGACGTCCCAAGAAATACTCGACAATCAAGTGAAAAACGCAGTCTGAGTCACTCCAAGAATCCAACTTAGATGGGCAGCGTTCGGGAAGCTACGGCATATCTTCACGTCCAGAATACCTCAGAGTCTGACGACAAAAGTCTTCAATCAGTGCGTGTTACCAGTGATTATATACGGGACCGAGATATGGTGTTTCACTGCTGGCCGCATAAATAAGCTCAGAGTCACTCAGCGAGCTATGGAACGAGCTATGCTTGGAATTTCTCTACGTGATAGGGTCAGAAATGAGGACATTCGTAGGAAAACGAAAACGACGGACATAGCTCGTAGGGTTAGTAAGCTGAAATGCAAATGGGCAGGCCACATCGCTCGAAGAGCCGATAACCTAAGGGGAAGAAGGTTCTCGAGTGGCGACCACGTACTGGAAAGCGCCGAGCGGGACGACTCCCACCAGGTGGACTGACGACCTGGTCAGGGTCGCTGGTCGACGCTGGATGCATGCGGCCCAAAACCGTTACAAGTGGAAATCAATTGGGGAGGTATATGTTCAGGCTAATATGATAATGATATCAAAAGGAACTATTTTTTTTTTAAAACAGCTAATCACTGATATGCCATATTTTATTTTGAAGAACGTTAAGTCGCCGATCCCACAGCGAGCGGTCTAGAATTCTGCGGTCAGAGTTCTGTGTTCACTGTAGTCTTAGCGGCGCTTTTGATCATTGCACACAGCGACCGCGGCGGTCAAGGAGAACGCACGTAGAAATCTGACCGAAGAACTCTAGACCGCTCGCTGTGCGATCAGGCCACGCTATTACTACTAGATTAAATATCAAAAATTAATACAATGATGAATAAAATATTATTACGGTTAAAGTGAAATTAAATATTAATGTTCTAAATCCTATTCCCATTTAGTCGTTGGAAGGCAATTTGTGTCGAGTCATTTGGCAGATGTGAGGCAATATATAGAATATCATCACATAATTATGGACTATCTGTTCATTACCTATTGTAATATTTGAAATTGCGTACGTTGAACTACCACGCTAAGCTACCACGTGACACAAAAGCTATAAAAAGTCTAACGTGAAAGTAGCACTATTTGTTGTTGAGTATTGTATAGTAGGACAATAACTGTAAAAAACCCGGCTAAGTGCAAGTCGGACTCACATACTGAGGGTTCCGTACAATAACGAACCGTTTTATTTACGGTCCTGTAAACCAACATAACTGAGCAATTTCGATTGATTTTATTTAGTTGGCAGACTAGATTTTTTCAGGAACTATATTTATTGTTTGACTATGCACCAAAGAGTTTTGACTTTTTAATAATATTTCCCTTAATAGAGGCTATAATAATACGTATTGTGTGAAAATATCTACTAGCTACCTATTTCGCTTAGAAAAATAGGCGGAACAGGGTTCCATTGGATACTATCTGGGTATGAAACTCTAAAAAGTCTAACCCCCTTATTCATAATCGCTTTTTAACGAAATCAGTGTAATAGTGTGCCCCGTCTCACTCTTTCCATCACCAAATGTCATCTGTCAGATAAAGACTTCGGAATTTTAGCTAATGAACGTTTGATAACTTTATTATGAATAAGGGGGTTACACTATACTAAAATTCCGAAGTCTTTATCTAACAGGTGACATTTGGTGATCGAAAGAGTGAGACGGGGCACACTATTACACTGATTTAGTTAAAAAGCGATTATGAATACGGGGGTTAGTATGTACAACGACAACTTTTCACCAGGACATACCAGATGTTCCATGATCCATCCAACACTTTGTTTTTTTCGATGTGTTTTTGTGCTAACTATAACTACGATATTAAGGATTTATTTATACAGCTGTCATAAGTTATATACAGCGCGGAAAGCGTTCAAATGTTCAGTCGACTCGTGACAGGTCCATTAGCGATACCGGCGCATGCATTTCAATTAATAATAATCATAAATGTCATATTAAAATATCTTCAATATGGAACGATTGTTATTATATTATGGCATGATAGCCTGGTTTGCAATGCATCCGCAGAGTTGGTGCTTTGATCATAGCTTGCGTTTTCCAATATCACAGAATACGATGTAGTAGTAGTGATATCCAATAGCTCTGAGTAGTAGCATTTATATAACTAAAACAGAAAGGTACCTTTAGAAAAATTTAGTTTAGTTTAGTTGAGTTTAGTTTAGTTCTCACTTCAAGCTTATTTTATTTTTCACGATGGTTTTATTAAATTTTACAGGAAGCGTTTTTACACATAGACAAGGGAAACTCTAAAAAAATACTTTAAGAAACTTTACAATTCGCTGCAACATTAATATTAAAACGTTTGTTTTATTAGTGTGAACTATTCAATATACTAGTCTTTAATATAGTACCTATACAGGTCGTTGTTTTAGTCAGCGACGAGCGACTCAGGGTCGATAATATATGTGATACTGGTGCTAAAAAAAATTAAAAAAAGTACTTTTTTTTATAATAATAAAAATAATATTAATTGTAAAATCATGTAATAAGCTAAAGTGTAGACGTAATACTCAACGGGAATGCGAGGAAGTAAAGGGGTGGGGCGATGGCGACTTGCACCTAGCTCTAATCTGTGCACGCGCCTAGTGAACATACTTTGCGGTAATTTTATTTCAAATTGAATAAGGTATTTCTCAACGCATTTACAGTATTTAATGGAATTGAGTCCATTTTTGGAAAAAAATATTTTTTGTGCTACCGCTCCTGGGTCGCTTGTCGCCGACCAAAAAACACCTGTATATTATAAATATTCCTAGGAGAAACACTGCACTCAGCGCTACAGGGAACACACTTCCCTGAAGCGCCGAGTACTTTTGATATGTATAGTATAGTAATATTTCAGCAAAATATCTAATAAGTAGTAATGAAAAAGTAGTCTCAAAATCAATACAAAAAATCTAAATATCTCTAAAAAATAAAATAATAATTTCTAATTAAAGCTGTCACCATGAAATATAAAATTAACGCTTTCGCAACACCCTTTATAAAGAGCAATGATATTGAAGAAGTTTGTATGCCTATTCTCGTTGGCTAAGCACGTATATAAATTCTTTAAAACGATTTATTAGACTGGTCTTTGTTCAGTGAAAAAGAAACTTTTGTTGTCGGAGGGCGATAAATAAGTTGTAACTTTAACACAAGTAGGTAAAGAAAGCTAAAAGAGAACTTTGTGACCTTTAAGAGTCATGTATACTGAAGTTCGTTGCTTAAAAGTCGATACGTAAAAACAAGGACATTTTGTAAAAAGTAACAAAGTAATTACAATCAATTAAGTTTATAACAAAGTCAAAGTAATCTGTCCTATCTGGCGCGGCGGGGCGGGCGGCGGCGTTTCGATGAAACGTAGCGGAATTCGCGTACAATGGAAGGCACTCGGCACAACCTAATACTTACACGTCCTCAAGGCACTAAAAGGACCGTTTACATTTTTCACCGTGCTAATTTTATTTGACTCGCCCTGAATATATTATGTCCTATTATTACGCCCACCCTCCATGAGCGTTTAAAGTTAACAATGAGATTTTTTTTCCTGTTTAAACTGTTAACATAAAATTTTGGTGAAAATATTAAAATATCTGATGTTGGCTTACAAGTATCTAGTACAGTAGTACCTAATTAATATGGCTTACCGATGTACCTGCGCAGAAGATACATTTTCAAAACGTGGGAAACGCTATTGGACGACAGCTGCCGACTGACTAAATAACTAATATAATAATAATACTGTACAGTATTACCCAACTTATATGGCGCGTCGTGAATCTTCGTTCGCACAGAAAAGAAAGTATGGCCCCGAAGATTAACGAAAGAATGCTTAAAACTTACAATCAACCTTAGATCATTACTATAAGGTTCATAATACACTGCAGCTGTTAGTTCCGTCTCACTCGCAAGTCACGCCCCTCCGCACGGCGCGCGCTAACATGGCGGCAGCTGCCGACCAATAGCGTTTCCCGCGCTTTGAAAATGTATCTTCTGCGCAGGTACATCGGTAAGCCATATTAATTGGGTACTACTGTACTACCTTGTTCTCAGTTTAATACGGTTTTAACACTTACTTCAAACTCTCTTGTAAGATTTATTCAGTGACAATAGAATAATTCGTTATGATCAATGACAAATATTCAACGACATAAAATAAGACATCAATCAATTTTCATTATCAATCAAATACGCAGTCGCGTCTTAATCGATTTCCATTGATCATAAAACAACAATGATTGCAGCAGATTTTATGATTGGTACAAATATTATTTTTATTATATTAATATGAATGTCATCTTATATTTCAAAAATAATATTATTTCTAATATATAGTGACTTTAATTGTTTGTCTCATCACTTGCTCACGGCCTTTCTGACACTCAAAAGTAAAACAATTTAGAGTAAGTAATATGATATACGTACGTTGACTAAGGTACATTCTACCTACTTAAAGTAGACACTAACAAAATAAACACCCACGATCTCGGTTTACTTAACTTAAAATAAATTTCCATAAATATTGTAGTCCTTTAAGAAGAAACTTTAAGACCACAGAGTAACGTCTAACAGTAGTCTAAGCGCCTTTGCACTTTATAAGAAAATTTCTTGTGTCTTATCAGACATGTCTTATAAGACATTCAGTCGCACTGGTTGTTATATGAGACCGTGCATATTACAAGAAATGACGGATCAGACGCGCCCATACATTTAATGTTTTATAGTGTGCAAATAAATTTTCTTATAGTGTGCAAAGGCGCTAAAAACGCCTTAGACTTGAAACCATTGACCAAGCTTCTATCTAAGTTCTTGGAATGAAAGCCAAGTGCTTTCACCACACAGCTATAGACTTTTGATTGAGTCATTTTCCAAGCTTGTAACTCCTATTATTTTCTTCTTTAGTCATTTACTAATGCAGCTAACATGAGTTTCTTAATGCTAAGGATTTAATTCCACTAACTTACATTTCTTCCAACTACATCGGGTTGAACAGAGTCAAATAACTTCTCGTGCAATTTATTGCATAATTCTACCTGAAACAAGAAGAAAATGTATTAGTGCAATCCTATTACGTAGAGTAATATTTTCTTGGAATTGAAGTTGTGCTGAAACAGTGATGAAAAAAAATAAAGCGTGATTTCTAAAGCAAAAAAAAAATCCCTAAAATCCTACCGTATGAAGAGATAAACTT
Source organism: Polyploca ridens (assembly GCA_951394255.1). Lineage (NCBI taxonomy): Eukaryota > Metazoa > Arthropoda > Insecta > Lepidoptera > Drepanidae > Polyploca > Polyploca ridens. The sequence goes on from OX596247.1 coordinate 6,684,128, forward strand.
ATGTAGTAAAGATATTTAGGATATATTTGAATACATTAGGTTCTAAAATAAATAATAAAAGCTCTTCATGATTTCTATTCATATTATCTGAACTAAAGAAAACTTCATGCACTATATCATCAACTATCATTAAGCTAATATAATATTGTATTGGTTCATACAATAACTAGAGAGGTCAGAGGAATGCCTGTAATGTTGTTGATATACTCTACTCCTTCCAAATAAATTGAATGGCTATCAATTATTAATTTATTGATCATATTTGCACATTTTGACACTAAACGCAAACTATTGAATAAAATAAGCATTGCTAGACTATCACACTGCTATGATAATTGTACTATGTACTATAAGCGTGCATAAATACATAATAAACTGTGCAATAATGAAGCTGTCGACAAACAATTATGCAATCACGTCAATACAAAATATTACGAGATTATTTAAATAGAATTAAGCTAGGAATCTTCTTCCAACTTCAGACGTGTAGAATTGAAATGCATTATCGTAGTAACATCTATCCATGTGCCGAATTTTAGATTGAGTAAAACACGTCCATACAAACATACAAACAAAACACGCATTTATAGTATCAGCAAGAGTAACTAATAGTTACATACATTCAAAATCGATCAAACTCCAACTAGCTATAGAGTTACATATCAAGACATGCACTTTGAATACCTATTTAGTATTTTACCTAGCGAATTTCAACACGCAATTGGCCAGTTTTCGGCGATATCATCTTATATGTTCCTTTTTGCTATTTTATGAGCCAACACATCATTTTAACCATCTATCCTATTGAAAAGATCACTCTCTTATCAAATGATTTGCATCAGATTTTATTTTAGATCTTTTACTTTTGAATTTCAATTGGCTCAATATGTGAACAAACATTGGTGCAAACCGACAGCTTAGGTGTTATATCCATCTTGAATCTTTGATGTCATAATTACACCGACTAATAACCGGGTAATTAAATCAAATTGCACATACTTAAAAATTCATTGAGTATTTCTAGCATACGAAGTGAACGTATGGCGATCAATAAAATCCATCAAATGAGTCAATATTCAATCATTCTATATCCTATCTTGAATATTGAGGCTATTTCGCTTTTCACCTTCAATAGAAAAAAACGGCATTTTCTAACTCTAAATTGAAATGCATCTACAGTTAAAAACGTCTGTCTGTATATATGTTTGTTAAGATAAATCAATTTATAAATAAACCTATCGGTTCATTAACCCACCAGTAATCTAGAGATGACTCGGATTAACAGTAAACTAGGGAAGGAAAACTAATCACAGCGACTGTACGATTACTAGTCCATAAATAAAGTACCCGGGTTCGAATTAATCCCGCCATGTCTCTATAGTGGGGATTAATTTAAGACTGGCCAAAGTTTCTGCAAAATAAATGTGACAATAAGCGCGTGGGAATCGACAATAGGCATTAATTAGTCCAGCTTTCAATCAGCAGAGCGCGCGGACAACATTATGATTCAGCCAGGAAAAGGCATCTGAATTTCAGAAGCACTCATCCGTAACAATCCAATCCAATAATAGCAAGCTTCGATCGGTCCAAGTATAACTGCGCCGACCCGGTTACCTTCCCGAACATTGCAACATTAATGGAGGCACCGTGTCATTTGGTCTTAAATATAAAACCATCCGCCTCTGACCCAGACTACCTGTGACATTTCCACATTTATCCTATCCCAGGTTTAGACATAAATGGGCCACTGAATAATATAGTCACTAATTGAATAATGCATTCGTTTTTAACTTTAGTTCATTTGATAATTGCGCTCGGAAAATTATCATTTTAGTTTTAACTCGCTATTTTTATCATAATTCTTTAATTGACCTTATACGTACTTCAGAAATGGGAAGTTCGATATTTTAACCTGCTTTTAGTACCTTACTCGAAAGTACAAAAAGGAGAAGGAATATAGTTAAAAATAAATACATGTAAAGTAATGCCACAACGCAAATACAAGCGCATAACTAATGCCTGTTTGACATGAGAGGTTAAGAGCTCGCAGCAAGAGTGTGAAGCTAGCATGGGAAGCTAGTGTGAAGCGATAGTATGAATGCAGAGGCTTTGCGAGTTATCAACGGGCGCACGCAGCCACAGCCTAGACGGGCATTAGGCTGGCGATGCTGGAATTTTATTACATTTAAATAGGTTTTCAATCGTACGTAACAATAAATTTTACAAAAATCCCTCGCTGGCTTTTTATTGAATTTACAACCTTATACATATGTAAATCGGTGTGTTCCGATAGCTGCACTCGAGAGCCAGTTCCTTCTAGGCTTTGTGTGCTTACCACCTTCGGCCGCATCATCACTTACCATAGTGAGATTGCGGTCAAACACAGGCCTATAAACAGTAAAAAAAAAAAAAAAAAAAAACTATTTTCTATACGACTAAGTCGGTAAACAAGCTTACGGGCTTCCTGATGGTAAGCGGTTACAGTAGCGAGATCACAAGTTACCGACCCATCCCCCTCCCCGTTGAGCTCTGGTGACCTTACTCACACGCAGGAACACAATATTCAGTTATTTGGCTGTGGTCTTCTAAGAGGTAGAGGTACTAGTCGACTGCTTTTGAGCGAAAGAACGCCATACTCAGGTACAGCATTAAAATATTTATATTTGATGGAACATCATTAATGTTTTGATATTTACAATATCTTAGATGTATTCAATATGTTAATAATAGTAGATATTGAGGTGCAGTATAGACCTTCACTTAAATCCATAGTAATAAAGCGTATAAAAATCATAGCTTTGGGAGTTAATGTCACCAGCGTAATCAGAAAACTTGTTCTACTAGTATTAACAAAAGTAATTACTATTGAGGTAAATCACATTCCTTAATAATGTTACGGCCATTCCTAGATAGAGGTACTTCCAGATATAGCAGGCATCGCCTATATTTACAGACGCTTTAAAGTACCCAGTTAATTGTATTAAGGAAATAATTTACAGCAAAATAGGCTCTTACTGAAATGGAAAATAAGAAATATTAACATGAAGCGACAGCATTTCTCCCCATATAACACTTAAACTATCTTAGAAACATTCTGCGTATAATTTTCTCCGTGAGCCTGGGATTCAAAAAGAGCGCTAAGAAAAATAAACAGCACTTGTATCTCAACGCAACCATCTCATCTAGAGCGCGGCGACGGCTCACATTTCTTAAGAAGTTGCTCTACAGTATAAACAAAGTCTGTGCTGTTTATGTTGGTTGAGTCTCCATCGGCCACAGACCAACTGTGAAATCTTAATGACTTCACAACATTTCCTACGCATCCAATACAATAATACCGTATGAGTCAATCATTCCTTGCTATTTCTTAAGGTGAAGAAAGTTATTCTTAAAATAGCTTTACATTTGCGTAGTAGTATGGGTATTTAAAACAATTACATTGGCGCTAACTAAGTAAGATTAACACTTATAATAAAACCACCTAAGAAACAGCACCATATGGTGCGTCTATGCTACGCGAACCTTGCAGGAGCCGAGCCTCTATTCGTTCGTCGCGATATCAAGTAGATTCTTCGTACGTAGGACGGGTATTTTGAAAGAAACTAGACTTTGCTTTCTTAGTTAATTATTATTTATAAGCAGGTAAATAGTATTGCGTTATCATTGAGTGTGATTTATTATATAATGCGGTATGCCACTAGTGCTGATATTCTCTTAGCTACCAAAACAAAGATCTCCTGCAGCTGGATATTACAGCTCCTAATTCCCAGGGCTCAGGAAATGCTTTAGGGTGTCTACGCGTCTGTTGCACTGTCAATTATTAACTCATTACCATGTTTACTGATGCTAAACTCATTGAAATACCGAGAACTGCTGGCAAGTGTATTTATTTTTAATTTAATTAGAAGTGATCTTCGCCTTAAATGAAATAAAGTTTATTGATACATGGCTAAGCTTGGTAAATTTAGAGGCGCAAATCAAAATTGTATTTCCTCATGTACTTTGGAGTGGGAATAATAAACGATTCTTAATTTGCTTGTAGGTACTATATGCTAGTTCTCTAATTTTATCTTAAAATTGTCATTTGACATAATAAACGAGTATGCATATCTTTAAATCAGTGAATAAAAAACATTACGATCTTAGAAACAATTTTATCATCCTAAAAATAACAAAGCTGAGACATCTTAAATTCAACAACGCAAACAAGATAAAATTGACTTGCGTATGTGTGCTGTTATCAGATAGTTTAGTAGACATAATGACATTTTTGTGTGCGTAAGCTACGAAACACACTAAACAGGTCAATGTACCGTGATTTTAATACTGGTAGATATATTCCAATGACAGTGATCGATTGTTGAGAAGACTTTAACCAAAGCAAACATCTACATACTGGTACTGAAAACAGCAAAGTCTGAAGGAAGCGTTATAACAAAATGTCACAGCATGACTGATCGAAATGTAAATTTATCAGCATCATCAAACTGAAGCAGCGGAAGAATGGTCTTATGTAGACCATTCTTCCGCATTCTTACACCTTCAGAATGTCTTGGATGGGATCCTTAATTGTGGTACCTATCTTTCTATACTAAAAGACTTTTAGTATTTATAATCTTTTTATTTTTAGTACCTGGGTGACCGAGCTTTGCTCGAAAACTCGGTTTTCACCCATTTTCCCAGAGAAGATCGAGACCGTCGTACCCAAAAACCCCATATAATACAGGTATCTCATCAAAATCGTTAGAGTCGTATTCGTGACCTCAAAACAAAGATTGCTCGTTTAATAGTATAGGACTTAAATTTTTTATACTACTAAGATAGCAAACAATTTAAGCATACGGCCCACCTGATACACTCCTGCCATATCTCCTATTCGACTAACTAACGACTTACTTTGTACTTTATTTCACCTTGGTCTTTTTAATTTTATTGTATTTAATATAGATCAGCTGGTATCGATTACCCATCATCATTAAACTTCCTATTACTTTTTATACAACGATATTTGTCATATTATTATCGTTGTTTTTGTTGACAAATGTTTTCATTACAATATTACTATGGTGAGTTATCATTTTGTAATATCATGTTGCTAGGTCAACGTAAAAGTCATTATTACTAAACCATCATCGTCTCAACATTATTATGACAATTGAGTACCACTACGTCATTTGACAAGTCCCAGAATAATGTTTTACTAATAATACTGACGTAAAAGACAGCCTGAAACTGCTTAAAAAATCTTTGAGTTGGTTTAATTAGTTGTCGTAGATCGTTAATTAGTGTAGCGGACAACGCATGTGTGAGGTAAAAAAACATTAATGACATCACTCCAAGGACTGTGATGATTGACTTGGGGAGGTCTCAAAAATATCATCAATTTATTTTTTTGCTAGAAACTTTTTTTCAAGAACGCGTAAGACATGTGGATTTCTAAAAAATATTACTCATTATAAATGTATCTTGACATAACCTCGCTTCCGTAATATACATTTATTTGTTACTCCGTGGCGCAAGATTTAAGGTGGTTATTAAATCGAAGCCAGTAATCAGTTTTGCATAATTAAGATCATATCAACAACATTCTTTCAAAGTCAGAACCACAATGCGAGTATGCGCTATTGTAGTTACGTCACTGGAAGCTATACGGTTATTCGCAATAAGAGAATTGTACAAACGTGAACTGATACAGGACTCAAAACTACGACAAATAGAAGGATAATTTACGTGCTAAAATATTAACAATAGCGGTATCTAACAGGGTAATGCGCCAGTTCACAGGCCACGTTGTAAGTTCGCACCAAGCACGGCAACCGGTGCATTATGCAATAAATCCTCGACAGCCTACAGTATGAGCTGGCAGTAAAGCCGATCTATATGATCATTTCACTAGATTTTAAGGGTCACATTACATTACTAGCGATCCGCCCCGGCTTCGCACGGTTGCAATTTAGTAATTTGGTGTCATTTAGGTTTAGTAAGTAGTTTTTTTTTTTTACTTTTTATAGGTCTGTGTTTTGGCCGCAATCTCACCATACTTGTTAATCCCCGGTCTATTTAAACACATTCCATCCATTTGATTTTGTATTGCACTTTAATATTGAGAGTTCATCATTACGAATAGTGAAGTTATCAAGATAATAATTTTACTTTATTTTCGGTGGTTTAATAGGTAGTACCTCTGGTAGACTGAGCTTTGCTGGGGGTACAAAAAAATAAAGGGTAAAAATATATAAAAAGATTTGACCGGATCTGCCGGGCTATTCCGTATCTTTGGTGGTAGTCGTAACGAACACCATTAATTATTTCATCCAATGACGCGCGCGCGGTATGACGCGACGATGACCATTCGCGGGCCCTGATTGAATGAAATTTATTAATGGTGTTCGGTACAATTACCACCAAAGTTACGCGGTAGAGCCCCTGGGGTCGCGTTTTCCCAGAGATGAGACCTAGCTAGATCGATATTTCGCCCCCAAAACCCCTCATTTAACAAAACTCATCGGAATCGTTAGAGCCGTTTTCGAGATCTCAAAACATAAAATGTATATGTATGTACAAATATTGCTCGTGTATAAAGAACTTGCCTGAATTTGTGCGTGCGACCGACCGTTAGTTGCGAGTGATTTTTGAAGCTGTCATATCTTCTATCATAAAAATTTATTGAGTTAAAAAATTCCATTGTTTAAAGAACAATTTTTATCTAAATACTGTCCCCCGCGGTTTCACTCGCGTTCCCCGGGATGAAAATGTACGTCTCTCTCCATACCATAAGCTTTCTGCATGCCAAATTTCATGATGATCCGTTGAGTAGTTGAGGCGTAACAACCAAACAAACAAACTCACTTTCGCATTTATAATAAGTTAGGATAAAGCCAAATGTAACTGATATGACCCATAGGGATTAATACCATATCGGTCAAAAAAGCTTCGTAAGTCTCGCTAGTCAAATTACAATTTTTTTTGCATGTTATTTTATATCTGTGATATCATCTAAACTTTAGTTTCTAAAGTAATTTAAATGATATGATGTAGGTAAGGTGCAAATTTTACCTAAATTAAATACCTAATGTAACGAACATAAGGTACTAAATAATATATTGATCAAAATCGCTTCGCATTAAAACTTTTTGCATGAAATTATTTATATACATCGATTGGGGACACTCATACGAACAAAAAATTACGAAAATTACGTCACATTACAGATTAATTTGCAAAAAACCATGAAAAATTACTAATTAAATGATTGTACGCATTCTATGGTGTTAGAACAACTATATTATGTACCGATTTCCTACGAGTATTAGTTCAAACAGTAAAAACAATATAGCGCCTGACGGGTATGCCAGGCTTCAAACAAAAATCTTCGAAACCCTTTCCTAAATGATATTGAAAACCGCATTAAAATCCCCAGTGCAAATAAAAATATCTACAATAGATACAAGTTCAGTTATACCGATAATAAAATTCTGAATAATATAACCATAAGACGATACTGAAGATTATTTATGAGCAAAATAGTATATTACATTGGAATATTTTTAAGCATTATAAAAGCAATAATCTAGGAACGAAATAAAGAACGGCGTATAAATTACTATTTAATGACGACATATTTCACGCAAGTAATTCGCTTAGCTGCATGGGGCATAGGCCATGGCATACAGTGCGATAGAATTGATTGATCTTTGTAATATTCTCAGGCCTATGTACTGTTCACATCCTCTTTTATTAGCAGCCAAGAACCCTTTCATAAGCCCCGGAATCTTTAAATAATGTTTTATCATTATCCAATTTTTACACTGATATTTTATGCACGAATTTTGTTATACCTTCCTAAGTATCACACCATCGAAACAAAATAAATAATAGAGCTTGCTGATAAAGGTGAATCTTTCAATAATGTTTATCATTATCCAATTTTTACACTGAAATTTTATGCACTAATTTTATTATACCTTCCTAAGTATCACACCAACGAAACAAAATAAATAATAGAGCTTGCTGATAAAGGTGAACCTTTAAATAATGTTTTATCATTATCCAATTTTTACACTGAAATGTTATGCACGAATTTTTATATACCTTCTTAAGTATCACACCAGCGAAACATAATAAATAATGAAGCTTGCTGATAAAGGTGAATCTTTAAATAATATTTTATCATTATACAATTTTTACACTGAAATGTTATGCACGAATTTTTATATACCTTCCTAAGTATCACACCAGCGAAACAAAATAAATAATAGAGCTTGCTGATAAAGGATGTGGTATTTTTTCATAAATCTCAGGTTTCTATCAGCTTGTAGTTTATCGACCTCTTTTTTATTCAACGCTAAATGTTAAATCATGAAGTATAACTAGACATACTTACCTATGTACGTGCTATCTATGTGAGAACGCGTGATGATACGTTTATCACTAAGTGCTTATTTCAAATATTTGAAAAAGTATAACAAGGGTTTCATCCATACTGTTGATTTTTGGGTCGGTTGTTTGTTTGTCGGTCACAATGTCAACTTTAAATCACTCATCGTGACGATCGTGCGTCACCAATCAAAAAGAGACAAACATTTAATACTTTCCCGAAGAAGCTGCGGACCAGAAGTGCTAACGGAAACAAATGAACTGTTGCCAGCTGAAGGCTATCTAGGACTGACTTATTGCACAATCTAAACCCGTCTCTACCAGCACGTGCTTAAAGATCAATTTCATATAAAAAAGTAAAGATAAGCAAACAGGTCTGGTCGCTTTCAATGCACTGCACTGCATTCTATTGCAGCCGCAACGAGTCCGTCGGAGAGACATTTGACACGTCCTCGCTGACAATAATATGTGTGTGTAAACCAGAGCAAAATAAATACAAGTAGCTCACATCCATTTACATGACACTTTTGAAACACTTCAAATAGGTGTCAATCAACATGACGTCGAAAAACGACCTTTACTCAGCTACAATAGGAATTACTCATAGTTTACTAGAGTATTTAAGAATTGTATCGCATTTACGAGATAGATTATTTATTTACTTTATAATCGACTTGCTCCCTAATAAAATAAGTCGATGGTTCCATCAGCGACATGACGATAACATCATAACGCGACAAGGCGTTGAACAGTTTCACAAATCATCAAATCCATTCCAATTCCCTTTCGCTTCGTTTATTAATTACACGGGTGAGTTATCCCCGCTTCGCACCCCGCATGTACCAGACCTCACCCCCTCGCGGCCCTCACTAACGCCAATAACTTGTTTATCTCGCGCGACTGCGGAAACTAGATCCCTAACTCCGATCGGAAAATATCCTCCGAATTTCCCTCGCGTCTGACGCAATTTACCAATAACTAATAATAATACGGCATAGTAAAAAAGGCCTAACTTCGTCCTGACTGAGACAAGCAGCTGCATCTAATATATACCTAATTATAATATAATTAATACGAAACCGCGAACCTTGGAATATACTATATGAGATAATTGTATTCAATGAATAATACTATCACGATTAATTATAATGAAAATGCTTTTTTAAACCTACGTCTAGGTTATAAAATAAATTCCAATTAATTTCTACGAAAAATAAAAGCATATTTAATAAAACTTGAAGTGATTTACCTTATAGATAATAAGTTTGAGAGATATCTTTCATAACAATAATTATCTGAGATTTATTAATTAGATGTAAGGGGGAAGTGACTGTGTCCCCGAGGTCGGAGTGACAGTGCAACGGGCGCAAACGGGGTGCGGGACGGTCTGGGGTGGTTTCCGCCACGCCACCGGAGATTGCGTCCCAGCCTCCTGCGCAAGCCGTCTAACTCAATCATCTGCGTGAAAATATCGAATAAAACTTGCTCCCGGCGACACTTTTAACCGTACATGTGGGAGGGAATGCGCCGATTCGCTATCATAGTTTCGTTTACAGAAACGAAATAAAAATCATATTCCTATTTCTGCCCCGAGCGGTGTCGTTCGACGAACTCTGTCTCATGCGGGTGTCATCATGCCGTGACTGAGTTTCCTGTTCGAACGAAACGTCTAAAATTCATTAGCGCATGTGACCGCGGCAGAGTCTCGTGGTGTTACGTTCCAACGTTCCAACTAATAGAAAAAACGCGGAGAGGCCGAGGGCTCATCGGTTGGCACTCCTTTTTCTTGACAGCGAGACGTCAAAAACAAGCGTGCGTGAGACTCGACATCAATCAATGTGGATTGCTTTTATTTTGGGACAGTCACGTTGACGACTGCGACATATTTTTATGGTTCTCTGGTTATATCCAGGGGTTTACTAATGACCCCATCGACTCCCGTCTCCTTCGATATTTTTTCAAACATGCAAATGTTCCTTCCCAGTAATCATTTACATTTTAGTCGTAAAAAAATATTGTTTGTTTCTTTCTTTTGTTTTTTCTTATGTTAATTTTAAACTCAAGCATCAAGTCTTTCTGGGGATAATATTAAAAATAATTTGTCTTTAAGTAGGTAGGTATTTTCACCTGTCTGAGACTCCCGCATCCATTATATTAATCATAAAATTACCTGATTTCTTATCAGTGACTTGCATAATGAAAACATAGAATACATTTACAATGAGACAAATAAAATATTATGTATACTATTTAGGGACTTACTTAACTCTTATCGCTTATCCTCCACTATTGTGGACTTCAAAGGTATTCAAATAGTAACGCATTCAAGACACCTAGATACATCATTTTCTCAAAGTGTGCTAACACCATTACAGTACAAATAGTGACATAAACATTCATCATCTCAATGGACAAATTATTCTAGGAAATAATGAGGTGCCTACAAATGAACACCAACTATAATATTATGTCTATATCTCAAGTGAAACGTATTATTAGAAAAAATACTGCTTATTCAGTAACCATTTCTCTTCGATTATGACTAATATGCATCACTATTACCACACATGCTGACATGTTTATCTATATTGTACCTTTGTTTATAAACGTCAGAATTCAATTTAAAGAAATATAATTTTGAAGATCTATGAATAGCTACGCTCGTTAGAAGTGATCTAATGTAATCTTGGGGCCTTACGTATATAAAAAATGTATAATCAGACCAGATAAGCGGAGATTTTGAGACTTTGGATGCTTATCCTTTCTACGAAGACGGCAAATAATATTTCTGAGGCTTGGAACAAAGCCAAAATTTGATTTTAATGACAGTTTATACACGCATATGTCGGCTCTTTTAGTATTTTCTTTCTTTAGTGATTCTCTTATTTAGTGTACGAAATAGAACATTGTACTCAATAAGTGAGTAATAAATAACAAGTGAAGAATAACTGAAATTCTTTTCAAGCAATTATTTTATTGTGTTCGCATCCGGAGGCCGACGACGTATATAAATTTCCAATCAGTGTAATTACTTTGGTGTACCGTCATATATCTGTCGTTGAAGCTTTTAAATCTCTCAAGCGGTACAAAGCTCGTGAATCAAAATTGTTATTGTTGTTTTTTTTACTAATCTCTAAATATCCTGACCTATAACTCAGTGGATAGCTCAAAACGTCGGCCGAATATTTATAAATACGGTAGCGGACTCGGTAATGCGCCTCGACAGACAGTTGCTAAATTTCAATGTGCTCTATTTCGAATTCCAGCTTCGGCTTTCATGAGGACAGAATAAACTCAACGGTGACTTTCCGTTCAATTCTGATACCTTAGTACTTGTTCAGCAAAATAATACGTAATTCCAATGCTAACATTAGACTTTTTCTGTACTAGGAATAAATAAATAAATATCCTGGGACATTCCTCACACACGGTCATCTGATCCCAAACTAAGCAGAGCTTGTACTATGGAAACCAGATAACTGATATAATACATATACTACTTTTTGATTGTAAATACATACTTAATATACATAATTATACCCAGACTCAGGACATAGAGACATGTTCATGCACACAAATGCATGTCCTGTGTGGGAATCGAACCTACGACTTGCGGCGCGTAAGACTGCGCCAACTGGTCCATGAAATTAATGATATTTCAAATGTTTAATTAAGCAAAAGTAACTTGAGGAGAAGTAAAAAGTAGCAAAAAGTTGATTGTTAGTCGTAACACCGCTGCACCGTAGCTATAACGTCTGGATCACTAGGAAGTAACCCAAAAGTTTCTTTATTACCTACTGTGTTCCTTCAGTATTTTTTGTATTGCTTTTTTAATGTGTACACATGTGATGGGATTCTATTACGAAACGAAATGAGATGAATTGATGGATATATACACAAAAAAACGTTTTTTTCTAAGCGTGCGGCAGCACAGAGGACCTAACCTTAATGTTGTTATGACAACTGTCATCACAACGTTTTAATTTTTCAAACAAAGACTTGACTTATATCACAGTGAATTGGATTGAGGGATTTTTGGCGCCAATTCGAAGAAAGCAGACATATTTTAGTTTAGAAGCCATCACTTAAAAAGTTTTGAGATATGGGATTGTGTAAATGTTAAAACTATTATATAAAAAATATTTTATACATAAGTCTTTAGAATTTTTCCCCCTCTATTAAATGATACCTTACTAGCATTTACTAGGTTAATATTAACTGATATTTATAGATATCTATATATATAAAATTCAAAATCCTGACTGACTGATTGACTTATATATCAACGCACAGCCTAAACCACTGGTCCTAGAGACATGAAATATAGAGGATATATTCTTCATGGAGAGTAGGTATCAACTAAAAAAGGTTTTTTCGAGATTCCACCCCTAAGAGGGTAAAATAAGGGATGAAAGTTTGTATGAAAATCCGTCAGTTTCGAAGTTAGAATCTTCAAATTGTGTGTTTAGGCTGAAGATTGAAAATTAATTTATACGTGTCTCAGCGTTTTTAATAATTCCACCCTCGAAGCAGGATGAAGTTGTTTTGTTTTGTTTTATTGTTGTAGAAAAATATATCATTTGTTTCCTGTAGGCCACGCGGGTGAAGCCGCGAGCAGAAGCTAGTTATATATAAATTTAGTCTTAATGCGACCGAGCTAAATCTCTTTATTCAAAACCACTAATTCAAGTACATGTTAAAGTTTATTTCAATTAATAAACCAGATACATATTGAAATGGACGTTAATCGACCGATAAATAATATTAAATTGGGACATCAAACAACTAAATAAGGAAAAAAATACAAAATCTGACTAACGGGTAAAAATCTATAAATAAAAAAATATTTAGAACATTATTGTTCGGTAAAGTAGAAAAGCAATTGCAGTATTTTTACAAAAATATTCAAAGATGCTAAGGGAAAATCCCTTAACTCTGAAAATTCAATCGACTATTTTCTATGGAATATTTTCCATGCACTATGTCTAGGCGAACTAAAGACGGCATTGGCAAAGCATCCCGAATATCTGGGGAGTGCGAACTGCTGCCATATATATTCGAAGAGCTTTGGAAATATACTAAATCTGACCTACAATGTAGACTATATTACTCAGCGTACTTACATTTGTGCTCGGTATGGACTCTACTACAGCCAAATTTTAGAGTTATTCCCATATGAAGTGAAAAAAGTTTATGATATCGTATCCCATTTTCTGAAATGCGAGAATCGCACTCGGGCTTTGCAAACAATGGTGACTCATCGAGCATTTTCTTTCTAACTTCTAGAGAAACGGTTAGTAAATCGGTTTCTTAAATGGGTACCTAAGGTTTTCAATCACAAGTGATAAGAGCTTCAACTTCTAACCCGTTTCTGCCAACAGATACGTGTTGTCGTAAACTATAATGTAATAGGATTGATCGACTATCTCTCAGAATGTTTTAAAAATACATATAACTGAAAGCTTCAGTACTGATTAAATAGTTCAAAAATCTGCAGACATCTTAGCAATAAATGCAATGGAGTAGATTTTTATAGCTACATACGTTCGTGAGAGCATGCTCACGCACGTAATAGCGTTTCTAGGCGTTGTGACATCGTTCCGCGTCTTTATAGGACAATTACTGTCATTATCTGGCATTGATATTGCATCTAATTTATTCATGCTCCCATCTACATTTAAATAAATACATGCCAGCTGTACTGACCTCCTGGATATACTTTTTTTGTAAGACTTTTCACTTCTTAAAAATCGTGCCATTTACATAACACAACTATTATATATTCTATGAGGTACCTAGCAAAGTAAATCTTTAAAAAAGAACTTGAACCCAATATTGGATTTATATTCAATGCATTGGTTAGGCTTGATTTTTGATCATACGTTCAAAATCTCCAAGTTAAATTGTGAGGGAAACAGAGTATGTATATTTCATGCAGGAATACGGCAGTGGATAGTGCGATATGCAAATTTTGGGGCATGTCCTGCTGAAACCCGATTTTGACATTACGAAGTCGAGCATCAACTCTTCACACCACGAACTGATGCGTCTCGTGTACGTGTTTACGTTTGGATCTTCCGCTCATTTTAATGAAAGCTCGTAAATGTTGCTGTTACCTAATAAAATAAAAAAACATATAGGTTCCTAATTGTAATTTTATTACTATGTACCTACACCAAAATAAAATACCGACAACGAGATAAACTGGACGAAAGACGACCCATTCATAAATGTTGGCAACGCACACTATTCATATTTAACAATCCGACAGTAAATTCGTCATACAAAACTTTAAGTGTGCGGGTATAAAATAATTTACATGGATAATCCAACTTTTTAAAATCATAGTTATAACACGTTAAAGTAACTTGTTTGATAGCGTTACTTATCGCAGAGACATCCTGATTTTTTCCCCGTTCAGATTGCGTCGACTTAAGTAAACATAAGATTGTTATCTTAGAAACTCGGAAAAGAAAACATTTTGCTTTATCAGAACGATAGAACACCTACTTGTTCACGAAATACCTCAGTACTTGTTGGCGCCGAAAAAAGTTATCGCAGCCTGTCACACGTGAGGTCGACGTATTCTATTTTGTGGGAATTTTAGGGTTGGATGGTAAACATTTCACGTTTTAAAATCTTGGTAAAAAAACATCTAGTATCTTTATCAAATAGCGAATAAGTGATGAGAATTTGGTTTAGCAAAAATTGGGAACTTCAAAATGGTATGAGGATTCTAAAAATGAATTAAATTACCAATGAAGCTTGACATTAATATTTTTTCTCAATGAGACAGAGATACTGAGTCATCTATCCAAAAAAGTATCAAGAAAGTTCTCATCATCCAAAATACAAAATTCGGAACAAACATGAGGACGAGGTCATTATTGTAATGACTATGACAAATTACACTTAGTAGTACAGTTGTTCACATAATCATGTTGTTCTTGTCATCATGATAATCGTAATGGCATAGGTTCAGGCCCATTGTCACAAAAACGATTCGAAGTTTCTAACAATCAAAATACGTGAGAGTTTTCATACATTTAACAAAATATTTGAACTTATGAATATAAGTGTTTTGAAAACTGATCTATACTCTAGTTAGATTGAGGGGAAAATGTTTGTTTAAATGCATTAAACTGAAGATCACAGCTAAGTAAATATAGAGTGCGTGCAGTGGATAAAATGTCTGAATCGATTTCATGTTTTACTGAAGCAACTTTTGCAATTTGGCTTGAGTAAGTGGAATTATTCACGTAACATCTAACGAAATTTAATATTTTACTCCGAGCAAATATCATAAGAATGGACAGGAACAGTAATCATTTCCGAGATTATTTCTAAACTAAACACACTTTGATCTTCACAGTCCGATTCACAGCACCTACTCGTATTACTATTCAAAGAATCTAGCATAAAAATAAGCATTTACAGATTATTTACAATTTAACTCGTAGCAGCATATTTTTTTATGAAATTTACTTGCTTTAAAATGATGCTAATTTCTCCACCCTTTTAAATGCAGAAGTATCTAATATCTACGACATGGACTGTACCTACTACACACACGATAAGTGTCGCTTTCCTGTCACGGAAGTGAGCGCTCGCATTTGTTAATTTAGTCGTTGCCGGTTTTTGTACGACTTGGCAAACTTTAGCAAGCCGCCACAAACTGATTTTTACTGCTTACACTAACCAAACTTTAATTCAGTTGGAAAAGACAAATAGGTGTACCCGCCTACAGGCCATGTGCATCCGCTTAGTCACAGCTCACGACTCTATGACGTTATTACTCATATCTGTTACTGAATAGAGATTAATCTTTATTTAATGATACGCGTTGTTAACGTAACAAAACACTATATTTTATGCTTTATCTGAACAATCAACTTGACGTTTTCCAAGAATCTTAGAACGTACCTAGTACAGTGCCTGTACTGCACTGAACAAAATCTCGAGTTGTTTTGTTCAACTTGAATTTCATGTTTTGTATGTACAATTACTAAGCTGTTGTATTAATTAAGTAAATCTAAACGTTGAACAATAGGCTATTAGGCTCCTGCCCAACAGCCGTCCGGCAGCCTATCAAAAATGAATGAGCCAGGTAAACGACATGCTTCACGACGACTGACCTCGACACAACTACCGTTTAACAACATAAAGACAACTTAATAGGGGTCAATTTGAGTACTGAGTATTATATACTGATGTTTATTTTATTAAACGTTATTTGATAGCTCTATGACATATGGAACTATCTAGGGAACGATATAATTTTTTTACAGTCACAGTATTTGGAGGACGCTATTCTGTTCTATAGGTAACTATTAAACGTATGTTTATTAATATGTTAGCTGCCATTTATACAGCTTACAAATCATTATGTACTCTACACTGGAATAAAGTCCTTCGATCGGCGTAAATTTAGCGTAAAACAGGGCCGCACTAGGTAGATAGATCAATAATTTAAAGCAAATCGCCCGAATGGTGAACGAACGAACTTACATAAATCGGGGAAAGTAGGAATCTAAAGTAGAACCTAGATAGTAGGTGTAAAAATTCGCAAAGGCATGGTAATTTGAGAATATCGTTTTGTATATCTGCCACTTATCATGCCGGGATGTAAAATGTGGGTCTAAAATAAAATTAGGGTAATTTCCAAGTCCACAGTTCAATATATTATTTTGACTTTTCCAACTTGCACAAGAGATTTGGGCTTATTCCCGTTTGTCTACGTTCCCGTTTGTCTACGTTCCCGTTTGTCTACGTTCCCGTTTGTCAACGGTACATATACATTGGTTATGTTTGTATATATGACCTACCTTCGCACACGTTTAAGTACGGTTATAGAGTAAAAAGTTGTGTGACGAATTTATTTAATATTATTTTTGTTTGTATATTTTAAAACTACCATATTAATGACTAAGAACTACATAGAATACATGTAACCTATCTAATTGACGATATATTTTTTAAACACAGGTAAAATATTCAACAAATATGAACATGGTCTATGTGACATAAAGTTTTTTTGAAGCGAGTATCTTCTCTTTGCCGGCTACTTAATAGATGTTTTTTTAATTTCTATTATTCAGTAATTTTTTTGTGATACGTTTATTTTTAATTTTAGTAGTTTAATTGTTGTATTATATTTGTTGATTTTGCAATGTTTCGATAAAAAGCCGAGATTTGAACCTGAACTGGATAAAGGAAAATGAAGGTAGAGGATAAACTAATTGATTTTATGCTGAACCACAGATCTAGACTGCTAGCGGTCTAACAATATGAATAAAAATCTACAAGGTTGAAGACAAAGAATATTTAGGAAGAGACATACTTAGTGAAGAATGTTTTAAAATATATGCAATTACCATTCGGTAAATGAATGATTTTAGTAATTCAATATGAGTGTTGAACAGTATTTAAACACTACAATTAAATAACGATTTGAGGGATTAGGGAAGTCGTCAATCTGAGCAACAGTGACGGTAACATTTTGTCACGTAATCGGATTACAGGAGAGCTCGTAACTTCCTGTCTCCCCGCATTCAGACGTACAGTTTTATTTTATTTTTTAACGTTCGTAAAAATGGAGCCGTTCACAAATCGGCATCTACGTTTATTTGTGAATTCATGTAATTCAATTGTTTGAAAAATAAATATTTAAAATTGTTATGTTTATTTCGCCATAGAATAATTACAATCGTTTTAAAAAAATATACCTATGCCTATATCAGCTCCAACTAAAATGAAAGCTTATTTTTTTTATTTGATCTTTAGTTTATAACTCATCTATTGCTAGAGCTACGAGCTATCACGAATATTGTATGTATATGAAAAACTTTTAATATTAGAAATTATTAATATAAATCTTTCCAACATTAATGACGACGGCGAAGAAAAAGCCACAGGCAGGGACGCGCGGCTTTTTCAATTTTAATGACGTAATTACAAGTGAGCAAGTGTGTTGCTCGTATAAATCCTCATAACAAACTACATGGTAGAGAGTAAATTGTGACTGCTAGTATAGTAAGTACTGTAACGTATACTGCACAAACTTGTCGGCGAGAGACGTCGCGGCGAGTGGCTGCGCGTAGCATTTTGTTACACATAATCGGATTAGGGGCGAGTGTCGTGTGCCAACGTATGCGCCTCGTACGGCCCCCGCATATAAATACAACCTGACTCGACCCCTTACTTAGGATTTAAATACTTGCTACGACAAACTGGCAAAACTATAAATATTACCTTGAAGAAAACCTTTTGTGAAGATAAACTATCTAGATAAAATCTTTGCGGGAAATAAAGCATTAGCTGGGATTGATTCACCTTAACTCACGTGACTATAGTTATGACTTGTCTAGCAAATGCATAAAATTGAAGACGAGGTATTGCAGCGGCGTCAATTCTCAGACTGCCATTACACGGATCAGTTGGTCTGCGCTCAGCTTCACGAGCTAAAACCCTCCTGAAGCATTTTACTCGCATATCGCTCTTCTCACAATATTCACCTAAACTTATAAAACAGTTTAAATTAATCTCTCCAAAATATTTACACAACTACCCTACAAATATGAACGACAATAAAAGATTATTAAAAAATGTGCAATAAACACTAAAATACACAACAACGTACATAAATTGAACAACAATAGAGTGAGACTAATAGTGCACTTATTATAATCATGCATAGCGTGACATCGACCGTTAGACGCTCTACTCAATTATCTATTAAGCTATGTATGGTCAAGCGGCTATTCTACGAGAACAGTGTGAGGTGGTTCCCGGGAAAGATCTATTTATGCGTTATGTTCCGCACTGTTTCAGTCCGTGTCAAGAAGCTGTGTTAACAGGGCATGAGCGGTACAATCGACTAAATATTTCTCTCCGGAATCACGTCGGGCAGACTGTGTATAAATGGAGTGCCTCACTTACCAAACTTCGGAAGATGGCAACTAAGGTGCTCCACCACAATTACCGCTTGCGTAACCCTGGGAAAAATATTTTTCTCCGTGAATCTAACGTGTAATCAATTCTTATAACAGTGGTTGTTCTTATAATATAGGTAATGGGATCATTTCAATAATTACTCCGTGAATATAACTTGGGATGTGATATCTTACATCTAACATGCTGATTTATGTATTCTAGTTATACACGGTGAAGATTGAGGGGTTGTTTAGATTTTACACTATCGAATAGTGGTTTATATGGTGTTGGTTCGTACTGAAAATAAAAATTGGACAACACTACTTTTATGTAAAACTCGAAATAAAAACACTAGTACCGCTATTCGGTGCTATAAATACATATCAAATCTATAAAACTATAATACAATAATGGCTACAATGTATAGATACAGATGTTTCTAACACACAATTGCAGCAATTGGTAACTAATACTTGATGTTGCTCGTAATATACGACAATATACTGAGAAAATAGTGAAGTTAAATAGGAAATACGTAAGTACACACTACATAATAGCAACAAGAAGTGACTTATTATAGTATTTTTTCATTTGTAATATTACCGTTTTATGAGTTATTACTAAGGAGAAGTACTTGTATAAAACACCTGAAAAAGATTTGTATATTAATATTAATGTCCGATTAATCACACAAATAACATTTATATTACCGATTGAAGGAAACATTAGACGAATTTCTTATTTCAAGGTATGATATTAAATTATCTCCTTTAAAATAAATATATCACATTTAGCTGAGCACTATCAGCTAGTGTGTCGAGGTCTCTGATTTAAATGCGCAATCTATGATCAATTATATAAAACGCACAAGATACATATTCTGTTCTAGATTCACGCAATGTAAGCAAGCAATCAGATAACAATTGTTTATATTCATAAATTATATCGATAATATTTAAATTGTGTGTTCAAACTGAAGATAAAACTAGTATAGATGTTGGTAAATCATGGAGACAAACAGAAAAGCACATTGTAGAGCAAACAAACAAGTATTGTAAAGTAACTCGGGAGCGGGTGCGGTGTCCGGCAGTGGAGGTCGCTGCTCAATGAGTGCTCGCCAATTGAGATAATGGCCTCAAATGCAGATGATTACTGACCCATTCATTGGAAACTAGCTGTTAGTACCTCACTGCATTCGCGATTTATATCATTACGATACGATAGAGCACTTGTATTAAATTAAGTTAACGCTAACCACGCAAACCGGCGCTGATGAAATGTGTGTTTACCTCCGCTACTAATATATCGTAAATGCATACGATTAACGGATAGCAGTAATATTCGCTACGCTGTAACATTTTAGAGGTTAAGCCGATATAGAAATGGGATGTTGCAAAGTTAATAATGATTTGATTTTACGTTGTGCGATGCATTCGCGCACTCGCGGTTTACCGACGGTTTATTACTAATTGAGAATTGTTATCTACAGGAGGCTGTGTCGGTATGGCTGCAGCTTGTTACCATTCGAGGCCGTATCATATCCTACACAAAACGGTATTCATATACTTAACGCGTATATTTTATAATTGAATTTGTTGTTAATTACAGCCAGTGACATAATTTTATTAGTATGAGTGTGCAATAAAATTCAATGTACCATTAAGTCTGAGCATAGTCTAATGATTTACACAGTAAACTTTCGTCGTAACCGAGATTTACGGTGTCACACAAACGGCTATTTTTGAAACAGTTCGACTCTCTTCACACTTTAAATATAGACGGACAATATAACAAAATAATATTTCAGCATTTCAGTTTGCCTTGAAAATAAATATTGTTCTAGTTAACGACAGTAGCATGCGCTTGGATTTTTTAGTTCTAAAAAAAGATTACGAGAACTACCTTACTCCCATTGAGAGTATTAAGTAACGGTGACACATCATTTTAGTACTTGAAGTAAAAACTGTGATATTCCATGTTTGCTTATCAATATTTTTACTACGCTGTCAATGCTATTACTACCTACTTATCGCCTTGTAAGATTGTTATCGTAAGATAAACTCGACGATTAAAGAAGCTACTGGATTTCGTTAATATAAAAACGCGTCTAAAAGGAAAAAATAATCATTAAAATTAAATGGGCAGGTATTGTTATTTAGGTATTTCAATATGATACTTCTTATACCTGTGTAAATATCCCTTTTATCATTACCACGTATCTAACTATTCATATTGTTGATTTAAATCGGAGTACAGAGCTATTGTTATTGTAACACTACAGCTATTTTTAGCATAACGCATATTTCAACTAACGTTCGTGATCAAGCTAGTGTTAGTGTAATATTATGTGACTAGCTGTTACCCGCAGCTTCACCCGCATTCCCGGAATAAAAATCCTATAATACTCGGGGATAATGGCTTTTTTGGCCTCACTCCTGTGTTCCGCGCGCTCAATCTGCCTTTTGTTCTGTAATCTGTGGTCACCAAAATAAATATGGTAACCAATTATAATGCATGGCAAATATTGATGTCCACCTAGTTTACTTGCTACATAAACTTCGATTTCTGTTCTTATTTCACTGTTACCCTCAGTGACAGAATAATTTGGTTGAAAAAGCCCACACGCAACTCAAGAGAGCGCGTGTCGCGGCTGTGGGAGACGAGCACCAATACAGGATGGTGTGATCATTAATTTATTGTTTTTCGTAGTAAATCCCCAGATCCGAATTGATATCCTTGAACTACTACTTCGATTTTATCGAAATAAAAAATTAAATTTATTTATTTAGGTACTTTTCATTTACAATTTCACTCTATAGAAAAAAAACTGCCATTGCTGCCGCTCGGCAAACTACCCAGCAGGCCAGTTCGATAGCCAAGCTAAATGCGGTGGCGGTAAAATACTTCCCGCTAATCCGATGTCCCGAAATTTAATAGGATTTTTCTTTTTCGTATCCTAAAACGCTCGCCATAGCGCAAAGTAACATGTTAAAGATTTATATATTTTTAATTTCGTTCGACATTTACTTTTGTATGTTGTTTATCGTTAATTATAATAATATAATAAATGCAAAAGTGGGTTTATTCGTTCATTTATTTACTAATTACCTCTTGGCGAAAAATATTTTTTCTGATGTATTAGCATAAAAACACAATAAATTGCACAAGGAAAAATAAAGTCGGCACGCAGTTTTTCTTGCTGAAAATATTGCAACCGTTTTGTTTACAGATAATCTGTAATGTATTCAATGATTCGGATTTGACGCCAGAATCGGTAAAACCAACAGAACAAGGAGTCCCGCGCGTATATATGAGACGAAAACAATGGCAATACTCGTGCCCCGTGAATTGTTCATTGCGACCGGCCGTCATTCTAATATCGAATATATAGAGTACCACAGCACTAGGTATGTGTCAACAGTACTAAATGATAAGACAATACATGAGTATGTCATCTGTTGGTAAAACGGTGCCGCCCCCTGACACGCTTGAATATTATGGAATTTGTTGAGCAAGGCGTCATGCTCTGCGGGTAAAACTAGAGGCAAATCCGTCGTAGAAAACCGATATTATCCAAAAATAGATAGGTAAAGGTATTAGAAAACATTATGAAGACTTTTTCTCATGGTGGACTGAATAGAAAGTGATTTATTCGTCGGTAAGGAATACATTTATCACATATTTCAATGAATTATTATCGAGGAAACTCTTTCTTGTGGAGAATTTATTCTATGATATCAGTTTAAAAGAAAACCTGTGAAGAAAACAAATGTGTTTCCATTTTGTAGCTAGAGATGAAAAGTAGTCTTGAAGACTCTTCTCGGGTTTAAATGATCAAATAAGTACACTGAAATGTAAGAACCCACACTCGCTTCGCTCGCTCATGCGCTTACTAACCTCTCTTGTATAACAGTCTACTATTATTAAGGTGAGTCTACGCTACGCGAGCCGAGCACGAGCCGACCCGCTTATCGCTCGTCACTCGCGATATCAAGTGTACAACGCGACGGAACATACATACAACAAAAGCGCGATGCGAATCCCGGTGTTCGTCAAAAAACTGACAATTGGCGGAGCGCAGGCGAGAGCGAACTGAACGCTCGATCGAGGCTCCCAAGTCTATCTACGCTACGCGAATTCATGCTCCGCCCGTGCTCGACTCGCGAAGTGTAGACCCACCTTTATATTTGAGCTATTTTGATTTAGGTACCTACACGTCAAACATCTCATTAGTTTACTTCAATATGATACGAAGGATAAAAGCAAGGCATCAATACTTATATGCAACCTTGAGATCATGGACAGTACTTCCCTAAGAACACCAATAATACTGTTTTATATATTTCGCAAATATTCAAAACAATATGATATCAATCGTATGGTGTGATACGCAAATGATGTTGGATGATACGCGGAAGTGGCAATTCATCTAATCGACATTCAACGCATAATATACAACAAATCTTCCATTGCCTTTGTTTTGTATTAGCTTTCTTGTTATTTAACCTCTTTTTGTTTTATTTGATATTTCGTCCTATGTATATCTGGAGCAATGGCAATAAATCGCTCGAGCTCGACTGGCAATAAGGCGTGATTTTCACTGCTGCAATTGTTATTGTATTGAAACAACAATATATTGTGTACCTTGCTTTAAGCTTCTTAGTAGATAGGTGAGTAACTTGAATTAGTTGGATCTATTATTTAAGTAGTGATTTCGAATAATATAAGTACAGCGCCACAGCATACACAGAGTGCAACAAGCAAATGCCCCCCTGGAGGTAGAATAAACTAATTTTATTAAAGTTATTTATTTTTTACTAAAAATAAATTTTATTTCATTATCTCACATTCATTTATCAGGTCACGAAGCTATACCTTACCTACATACAGAGGTATGTTTCGTTAAGTCACTGATTCCAATTCCAAAGAGAAAAATATACCTACATTTTAGAACTTTATGAGCTTTCATTGAATTCCACGAAAAGCAGTTTTTCTAATTGTAATAAAAACAAGATAACTTTCGGGACTAGTTTCGAAACAAAAAATGAAATTAAAATATATTTTTGTAGTTCCAAGACGATAACACAAAATAACGTCGAAAATTGTTTTTCGCGAACTATTTTGAGCGAGGAATAAAATATTTAATGATTATTTATACTA
The DNA here is from genome assembly GCA_951394255.1 of Polyploca ridens. Classification (NCBI taxonomy): domain Eukaryota; kingdom Metazoa; phylum Arthropoda; class Insecta; order Lepidoptera; family Drepanidae; genus Polyploca; species Polyploca ridens. The sequence goes on from OX596247.1 coordinate 6,708,596, forward strand.
TTTTATTTATTAGTGTACTATTCGACGCCTTCAATATAAAAACTCCAGGAAACGTCCATCATGAGGCATCAATAAAATTTAATCCTATAAAATAGGCAGATTGGCACGAAACGACGCAGTAGAAATGTCAGCGCAGAGTGAATGGACTCAAGTTTTTGTTTATTTATTTCTGCATACGTCCGCATGCATGTGCCAACAAAGCAAAGAGATCAGAAAAGACTCAAAACAATGAAGTCATTACTCGATACTATTTCCAGCAATTAATGTTGGTAATAACTTCTAAAAAAATTGTTCATGAATATTTGCCCTTGATTAGATAAATTTGAGAATGTGAGAACTCTTGTAAAGGTCATAAATAATACGGAGAAATATAGAAAACATGAGTATAGAGCTGGTGAAGAGTATCAAAGGAAATTAGTTAAGCCCAAATGCCAGACCGGAACGTTTGGTCTTGCACTCCCAGCCGATACAAAAAATTTAACATAGATATATGTTTTGTTTTATCTCATCCCTGTCTGTAAACGTATAATATGTAGCGAAATAAAACCCGGCCAAGAGGGTGTCGGGACATGCGCAGTGTAGGGTTTCGTAGTTGCCCGTTAATATACCTATGTAATATATATGCGGACTTAGAACGGGCTTATTTACTACCTGTTTTATACAACTGACCTACATCTATGTAATTTTTCAATGGAATTTATACGAAATTTCACTTTTTACTTCGTCCTTTTTACTATAGAAAAGTAAGTCAACTATTAGGGGAAAGTCCTACAGTACCGGCCGGCATCCAGTAACGGCCAGTTGGAGTTTCCAAAAATCTATAACATGTAGCGCTGATATGGTTCTTACTATTAAAGTAATACGTTCTTATAAGTCTAAGCCCCGAAGGGTGGCGACCTATCGCGACGCGATTATTATTGTATGTGATGAGCGCACAATATACAAGTAAAGTTCTGTGGGTGATTTCAGAAATTTATAGAATGAATTCAAAAGAAGTTAAACCTGGTATATATAGATCATTTATATACCTAAAATAAAATATGTTTTGATTCAGAATTTATACGTAAATTATTTTCTAGGATCGCATATTTTATTTTTTCCGCTTCCTACAGTACCGGCCATAAAATCGTCCTCCAGTACCGTCCATTGTTTAATTTCTCTTTTGAGTGTTTTTTCTTCTTATATGGTACTAAAAGATGCTAGGCGATGAAAATGATGTTGAGAAGCAGAAATAGAAAGGTGCTTGGGATCCTACCAGTATCAGAAGAGTCCACCTCACTAACTGATCCAGGAAGAGACAATTTGTCATTCGAGCCTTGAATCTCATGAAGAGGATTGGATTCAATGTGGAAACTGCAGGATTTGGGTCCATGAGGCTTGTGTAAACATATAAGAGCTGTCTAACCAATATATTTGTAGTTATTGCCTGGTATAACGGCTCATATTTTTGCTGGCCGGTACTGGAGGCCAATTTTTTTGCAGGTTGATTTTTCAGTCTTCAAATTTTATTAATAAAGTTGATTATTTCTAAATATATCAATGTTTTATTGTTTTTATTTATAGCACATGAGTTCCGCTGATATTTAATATAAAACCCAAGAGATTTTTATTTAATCATGCATAAACCTTAAGGTGACGGTACTTTAGGACTCTCCCCTACTCGTAACTCATAAGGTTGTGAGGCTGTGATAGCTCTTTCAACTTCGTTATTTCTACAGCCGTGAATTTTTACATATCCACCAAAACTACCAAAAATTTGCACTTTAAAGCTTAATATTTCGCAAACGGATCCCTGAATCGAAAAATTGCTACTACATACCCGCAATATTTTTGAAAGACCTACTCAACTACATCCCGCACCATGGAAAAAAAACATCCCCACTTTAAGTAAATCCAAAATATATTTTTTTATCAACATTTTTTTTACCACTTTGTCGGCATCATTGGCGTCACTTAAGTACATAATAGAAAAAGTACCTACTATATCTACCTTACAGCTCCTATCGATCAGATACCTATTATCTTACCTATTAAAAGTCTTGTAAACTCCAATAAATTTTCTAAATGCATAATAAATTCACAATAAACAAATTGACAATAAATTTTCAAATGAAAATGTAGACCACAATTTAAGTGGTCGCGTTCTAATTTTAATACCAACATATAAACGGGTGAAGATATTGTTATGACGTTCTTGAAGAACCATTAACGACGCATAATAAACATTCGGTTGTATAACGAAGTTCAATGACGTGACACTAGCGCTAAGCGAGTATCGGTTTCTAAGTGGATTAGTGCAGCAGGCTATCATGGGCCAGCGCAGCGACGCACTGTGTGCGCAGGCGCAAAGGTCACGTGTGCAATCTCATAAACTAAGGGCGTTTACAAGCGGAACTTGTACGAGAACGATTTATCAAAAACACACGACAAATTACCTCGAATGAGTTTTCGGCTACAGGGAGAACATGCAGTTAATTGTGCACTGAGCCTATGTTCAACTGCACCCACACAAATGCAAGCAAATATCTATCGTGTGTCGTCTGTAAGTGCTTCAATCCAATGCAACGACACACGGTCCCAAGTAGCTGTCACTCAACACTCACGAGTCAGACGACACAAATAATTCTTCGCATCGAAGGTACCTACTCCATAATATTTGCTAGTTTGTCTCAGCGCAGTTCTTGGAATATCAATATGGACCTAAGTAATTTTCAGGCACTACCTAGCTATATTAAATGTTAATATAGTTTGAGAGATGAGAGAAAAGACCAAAAACTAACAAGTATAACAAGGTAGATGTTGTGTAGGTAGATTTTATCCTTCCATTAGGATATATATATATAAGTATAGTGTTCGAAATGCAGAACAGAACCCTCTGCCTAAACTAATATTTGCACTTCCTTGTAAATAGCAAGCGACTACGCCTTGAGCGCCTACACACTAGATACACTTGTGGGAACATCTTGAGGTCACAAGAAGTCTCTAACTATAATCATAATGTCAATATGAAGTCTTGGTCATGTTAATTTTAAATAAATAGATATACGAGTATATTATGTAGCACCTTCACCATCATAGATTTCAACAGTACCTAATGTAATTACATAATTTGTAATTGAAATAACATATTTTTTAGGCCGTTGATTTATAATTGTAGAGGGATGAAAGAGTACTTTGAAAAAAATATGGTAGTGTTTAGTTTTCAAATTTGAGTTTTCAAATAGGTATTAAAAAAAAACACAAATAAGACGTTAATAGTTTTACGAGCTCAATATTATAAATTACGTCAAAAGTCGAGTGGAGTGAGTGAATTTTGTTTATTTTGCTGCATTTGTGAGCTTATCGTGACATCGAGATGGGTCTTGGCCTCCATCCAAACACTTTCACTCAGATCATGAAGTCGCATAAAACTAACATTCTTTTCAATGTTTCATATCAAAATCTCGTTTATTTTAAAAACTAGTAAGTACACTTTTTACCTACGATTTGCATGCAGTTATTACCTACATGAAACACAATGGAGATGTTATATCTATTCGAATATAAATACCAGAGAGAGGTTTTGATTCATTTTTAGCAAATCCGTTTTAATAGATCTAGTTTTATCTCTACCAAAAATGTCGTTAACAGATAAAATGAGATATATAAATGTAGAGCTTATCACCATTAAATCAAGATATGAAGTGAAGTTTAGAGCTATGATTCAGTTATCTAGCTGAATTTCACAACTTTACCAAATTTTGTGTTGATTTTCTTTGTAGAATTCAAATCAAATGAAACGAAATGGAAGTCAAATCTAGTCATCACAACGTAAGTATTGAGACAAATATTCGACTCAGGGTCGATAAAAAAAAAATAAAAAAAAATACTTTATTGTTTTTTTATTTTTTTTTTATTTTTTTAAATCATGTAATAAGCTAAAGTGTAGACATAATACTCAACGGGAGTACGAGGGAGTAAAGGGGTGGGGCGATGGCGGCTTGTGCCTAGCTCTAGTCTGTGCACGTGCCTAGTAAACCATACTTTGCGGTATTTTTATTTCAAATTGAATAAGGTATTTCTCAACATATTTACCGTATTTAATGGAATTAAGTCCATTTTTGGGGAATATATACTTTGTACTACCGCTCCTGGGTCGCTTGTCGCCGACCAAAACAACACTCTGTATAGCTCATTTTAGAACCAATTCAAATTAACCATCTTAAAAATATTCCCAATTTAACTTTGTAACCCTGAATGTGTTTAATTTTGACTATACACCAATTCCTACAGCTTAGGTACCCTATTAACCAGTCCTTAGCCGTCTGAAATTGTTTTTATGTGAATAACGAGAGTCGTTAAGCAAGAAGAGCTTGTTGGAATGCCGAGGTAATTACTTTCGCCCGCATCGAACTCAATAAAGGTTTAATTAAATATTGCATGACACTGAACACGTTGATTAACTCATGACGTTCAATTATGTATAGTCAAACAGATACATATTACACCTACACTGTAAAGAGTGGAGGAAATGCACAGTGTATCTGCTCAGTGAATATTTCTAGATGGAAACGTAATGATATCAGCTATCCTATACCGTCGTCAAGGTCGCGGTACGCAGCAGCGTCGGCGTTTTCATAAATAAAATACCGACCAACCAGATGTGTCCATCTCATAGAATACATCACGTTATATTAAGATACAAAATCTAAATGTTACAGAAGGAAATAATCTTCAATAAAGGCACCAATAAATGCGTTCACGATCTTTTATTTTTGGCTACTTTTACTACATAGTACTATAAGATATTGCGCAAATAGAGATGACTGCTTACATATCTTTCGGCGCCAACTCATAATCTATATCTTATACAGCTACATAGGGTTGAGAAGTTAATAAAATACCACTTAGCATTCCTTATTACGAAACTGCGGCTAAACAAAACGTGACAAGTATAGCTTATGCTTATAAGATATTCCTACGAAAGAAAAAAAGGGGGAATGACAATAAATTCTTCGGAGACGTTCGTAAGTAGGTATATAGTAAGGCTAGGCACTAGCTGCGTACAAAATCAATGTCTGAACATGCGACGGTATGACGTTCCTTTTTTATACATACTTACATTCTCTACTACAAGCAATAAGTCTGGGACTACGCTCTTATATTTGCATTTATAAACCTAACGGATTGATTTTTCATGAAAACTGGCTGTAGCTGCGTAGCCCGAGAGTTATTATAGCATAATATTATGTAAACAAGGTGATGATGTAGGTATTTTTATGTGATAGGTATTATCTGTAGGAATAAATCATTATCTAAGTGTTGCCGGACGTAAATTTAGTTTTACGAAATCAGTAACTGATTCGATTGATATCGTTGTTTACCTAACATTTTTTCTACAAAGCTAATAGATAAAATTTATAGAAGATAATGGGATATTGTGAGGAAAATATATCATAATTTGAATGTTAAATTGAATGGTCTTCTAGTTTAAAATACCCTATTTTTTAATTAAATAAAGTCTTCTTTCAGAAAAATTGTCTATCTTGCTCAACTAATCTTAAGAAAAGAGTGACACGTTCCTCCTTAAGAGGAAAGGATGGCTGCAAGAAATTTGAAAAATAGGTTTTTAACATATCTATTGCTGTCGCGCTGTGCCCGAGGTATCCCGCCCGAGAGCGATAGAGACCACTACAGCTTGGATCGATTATACCTATTTAAAATAGACGTAATCGCTATTTCGTAATCCCCAGTTTCCTCCTCCAATACTGGATCGACTTTTTTTTTCAAGAATAGTAATAAGAAGGGCTTTGGCTATGTCTGTCAGTTTTCCTTTTATTTTTTTATATTCGTCATTGTTTTCTGGACGTCTGATAAGGGCAGTTAAAAATGGTAAGTTTTTGTGATTTTAAAAGATGTTTAGTTTTTATAATAATTAATTTATGGAGAAAAATAAAACCGAAGGACATACAGTGGCACCTAAAGATTGCATGGTAAAATAACCATTGCTCTAGTATCATTATCCAAAGAGGAAACTGAGGATTACGTTTGTATGGACCAAACGCCACCAGCATATCCTCTTAAAATTAATAACTTTATGTTACATATTCTAAAAACATGAACAATATTCATGACATAAACTCCGTTTGATAATTAAATTATGAGAGGATTCGATTTAATAAATGTTTTGATGAAAATTAAAAACACATACCTATTGTAAGTTACTAAATGTTATTCAGGATTTCATTTGTATATTTTATGTGTTTATAAGTAGAATGTGACTTAAACCTAAGAAGATATCTTATTTACGTTAGCCACCCATTATCTCATTAGATTTGCGAACTTTGCACCAATTCTAGAGATATGGACATTTTAATAGATTTGACACGTCAATCAACCAAGGTTGATGTAGATGTAGGTAATATAATGTCCTATCAATGAATTTATTTAAATGGACTATTTTTATATAATATATAAGAATATAACTGTACAACCAACGATTCAGTACCTGCTAAATTGACTAAGTTATATTTACAAAAACTGTTAAGGGTAATGTAGAGTCATAATGCAAAGAGTACTTTTTTATTTGCTGTTTGCAATTAATTATTACACGGCTTTCTCCGAAACAATAGAACAGAGTTTTTACAAGTAAATAAAGCTTAGCTTGGGGCAACATATCTAATACAACTACACCGTGAAGAATTGGATTTTGTTGTAAATCGTTACTCTGATTAATTTATATTTTTCGTCCCCATAACGTTCGACTCGCATAACAATTTTCCTTTTAAAATTGACACTCATTATTTCCCGTGATTATTGTTTAATGTCACTTCACAAAGTGTTATTACTGAAAAAAAAAAACTTCTTATTTGTACATAAAAATGAATTGCTGTTAGTTACTCTCGCTAAAACTTGAGAACGGCTGGACTGATTTGGCTAATTTTATTTTTGAAAAATTCAGAGTAGGATAGAGCACCACGCGAACGAAGTCACGCCGGGCACCTTGTTTTTAATAATAGTTTTGGCAATTTTACTGATGCGGGTATCGTATCGTGGTTAAAAGGTTGAAACTAAGGACGGAACCACCGTTCCGAGAGGATTGAGGGGCGAAACTCCTTTCATAATAGGTTAGGTTAGAAAAACCTTCGTCCGCCGAGTGTCACCATTATGACACGGAGGAGTATAGGAGGTCCAGCTCACGCTGGTTTCCAGCCTTGGCAAGTATACCCAGTGGCTTTGCGCCAAAGTGGGGACGAACCCTCTCACTGCCGACCATGATTCATACTAAGGTTGATAGAGTAGATGACATTCAACAAGACTACCATGCTTGCGAAGGAAGCGGGCGGAAAGAATAACTGAATATCCGGAAAAATGTGCAACCCTCGCAATACTACTCAAATTCAATCCCCTTATTACATGAGATGGTTTAAAGCAAGTCTAGCAAATCCAGGTTTTAAATATGTCCGTTTCTTTCAAATGACATATAACAAAAAGAGCCGGGACTATCTTAAAACCTGGGTTTTACTAGACTTGGCTTAAACCAGCTCATGTAATAAGACAGAATGCGTTCGCGATCCGTTCATCCGATTGGGTTGTAACTTTTCCAGTACAGTTTTTTACAAAAATAGAGACATTTCCTTTCATGTTGGGGTTTAGCTAGCAGCTTATTTTTTTCGAAATGTGGTAATTTTAGCTTTCAATAAAGTTGTTATCTTACTCTATATCTAAAGGTAGATGTGCATTGCATTTATTACTTGCTAAGGTCTGATAGAAGGTTGTTAAATCTTCATTACGACTATTAAACTCCTCTCTTAAAGGAGTAATTTCAGGAGAATCTGAAATGTTCAGTTTTATCGCAAAAAACTCTACAGATTACGTTCATCTCAAAGAAACCTCATAAAATCATTATAAAATATTCTTGAGACATAAAGAGGGATCACCGGGATGTCCTAAAGCATTTTTCCTGCCACTGTAACAAATATTTTTATTTTTCTCCTTTATAAAAAGCGACAATTACATTAAGAGGACATTACAGCAGGCCAACTCCATTTAAAACAAAGTAGTTATGTACGAGTATGTTCCTATTTTGATATCATGAATAAAAAAAACTAAATAACTTAATATGTCCAAAAAAAACATGGACAAGACTACTTTACAAAATGAGTTATTGCAGATATACCTAATCTCCTATATATCAAAGCCCGAACATCTGATGCAAAAATTTGATCTAAATATTCGATTTTGAAAGAAATAATCGATCACTTTCCGCCTAAATATTGTGTGGTAGACCCCTGCTTTAGAGAGATTACAAACAGAAAGGTACATTGTTCTATTTCATTTGTAGGTAAGCAATTTTAATAAGAGCTCGTTAATTCTAGAGTTGTAACTTAAAGGCAACTTAAACTGAATCGAATAGAATTTGTACTGTTAACATTGACCTGTTTATTTATCAAGTTACTTGTTGCGTAAATACCGCAAAGATAAGAGTAAATTGTGTGATTAGTAAGTATAGCGCGATGGGATTACAATCTCTATATATAAAAGTAAATCCTATTTCCCTTGGTCCTCCATCTTTTTTTTAAAAAAGCTTTCTAATACTCTGGAGAAGTACGAAAAAAAAGAAATTGTGTAGAAAATTAGAAAAATTAAGAAACCTTAACGGTAGGGTACTAGGGTAGGATATCCCTCGGGTACGCGGTAGAGACCGCGGGCGAAACTAGTATGTAATACAATTCTTGCTTAAAAAATGTAAACTTAGGTACTTAAGGTATTTATTTTCATAGCCTGACGAAGTTTCTTTTAATTATTAGAGGAACAAATATCACACCGTGACTAAAATAAAAAATAGTCCCAGCTTTTAACCCTCGCTTCACGCCGCCGTCAATTAGCATGTCGTTTGAAGACGCGTTTCTCTGTCGCTTCACACGATTCATTAGGACGTAACACACAAAAAATGGGATTCGAATTATGTCGTTCTGCTCGAATATTAGAGCCCGTTATTGTAAGCCGAACAGCAAAATGTGACATTTCGTAAATGATGACAGCGGGTCGGCAGCATGAAGTCGTGTGCGCGACACATGAGTAATGACAACAACGCAGTAGCGTGTGTCGTCTCCGAAGATTCCCAGATGTGTCTGGATGCACGGATTGCACGAGTTATGCAAGCCACACAAATATTCGTACTTGGTAGGTATTACGTATAAGAATTCGGCTACAGATTATTCACATACTCGGAAACAAGAAAACATTTTTGAAGACACGATTTTTGGGGAAAAAACTTGTTTTGAATTAGGAACTTCAATGAAATTATGTTAACACTAGCTTTATAGCCCGCGACTTCGTCCGCGTAGATTATTTCTTTTTTCTAGATATTAAAAAAATATAGAGCTTTGTTCATGGCTATTGTCCGCCACTACGTGTGATATTGACAAAAGTTCAGGTAGATTAAGAGCTCATATGCGAGGATGCCACATAAAACTGAAACAGTCCTGCCGCAAATCAACTCTAGCAAATTTCAGAGTTTTTCCCTGTGACTACAAACCTTAATTAGGAACTGTTATCTTTTAAATTCAAACGGAAGGTGATTTGGGATCAATGGTATACGCGGCAAGAAGACTGTTTCTCCTCTGGCAGAACCAGTAAATATTTTGGCCTCAATAACATTGCGGCGGAGAGCTGTTACTTGTAGTCTAGTTCCACAGCACAATTTTGGAGGCCTTATCTCTCTTTCCCTCATGTCTGAGGATCGTGGTCAACATCGGGTTTGCTTCTAGAGCGAATGATCTGCCTCCACTGGTTTCTGTCTTCTGGTTTCTGTAAAACTTGGAGGAAGATGAGTATTTTACTTGATCGGACCATCTTGTTGGTGAACGACCACGTAGTCGTTTTCCTTCCGTGTTCCCAACTATGATCAGATTTCCAAACTTTCATCGCCTTTGCGCACCATGTGGCCGAAATACGAAAAAATACGTTGGTGACATATGGTGGACAATCGTGTTTTAATTTTGAGCTGCGATAGGATCCTTTTTCTTTCTCGGGCCAGTATAGTCCACACTTCCACTCTATACATGAAAATGAGGAATACCAATGCTCGTATTAACCGGATCTTTGTTTTAATACCGATTCCTCTCTTTTTCCTGATGTTTTTTAGGCGAGTCATTTCAATACGCCAATACCATAAGCCGAAATAATAAATTTTGAAATTTTCACTCCGAAAATAAAGAACTTCATATACTAAATTTAATCCCCCTTTTCACTCCTTAAGGGTTCAAATTCCAACAACACCGATATTCGTTGCGTTAGTTTATAACCATAAGCTTAAATAATAAATTTAGTGTACTCCCATACACAAATTCATCCCCCTTTTTACCCTTTCGGGATCGGTATTATCAAAAACGTTGAGGCACATAAAAATTAATTTTCAATTGTCAACCTAAACACAAAATTTGAAGGTCCTAACTTCGAAACTGATGGACTTTCATATAAACTTGCATCCCCTATTTTACCCCCTTAAGGATGGAATATCCAAAAATCCTTAGTGGTTGCCTACACTGTGTAATAATATATTAAGTGACGTTTACTTTGAAACTGAATGACTTACATACATCCCATACCTTTTCACCCTGTCGGGGGTGGTATTGTCAAAAAAGCTGAAACATGTATAAATTAATTTTCAATCGTTAGCCTAAATACAAAATTTCAAGATCCTAACTTCAAAACTGACGAACTTTCATACAAACTTTCACCCCCTATTTTACCCCCCTAGGAGTGGAATTTCCAAAAATCCTTCCTTACTGAATACCTACACTGTATAATATTAAATTTAGTGAAGTTTACTTTGAAATTGAAGGACTTGCATACACAACTTCATCCCCCTTTTCCTCCCTTCGGTGGTGTAATTATTACAAACGCTGAGATAACTATATATTAATTTTCAATCGTCAGCCTAAACACAAAATTTGAAGATCCTAACTTCAAAACTGACGGACTTGCATACAAACTTTCATCCCTTATTTTACCCTGTTAGGGGTGGAATTTCCAAAAATCCTTCCTTAGTGGATGCCTACACCGTATAATAATACATTTAGTGAAGTTTATTTTGAAATTGGAGGACTTGCATACCCAACTTCATCCCCCTTTTCCTCCTTTCGGTGGTGGAATTATCACAAACGCTGAGATAACTACACATTAACTTTCAATCGTCAGCCTAAACACAAAATTTGAAGATCCTAACTTCAAAACTGACGGACTTGCATACAAACTGTCATCCCCTATTTTACCCTCTTAGGGGTGGAATTTCCAAAAATCCTTCCTTAGTGGATGCCTCCACTATATAAGGTATCTTTGTGCAAAATTTCAAATCTCTAGGTCCAGCGGTTTGGGCTGTGGGCTGATATATCAACAATCAGTTTATCATTTTATATATTAAGATTGAGTTTACCCACGCATATATTTTCACTGTTTTTTTAATCATAGAACATCCAACCAAGAACCAATCAATTCCAATATTTAAATAAATACCAATCCACGAAAAATCTTAGACATTAGATATATTCAAAACATTCAAAATGGCACAACACCAAATTATCTGATGTGAAGCAGATAAAAAGTGAGCGGATGACGTTAAGGTAATGTAACTGTTAATGATAAGTACGATATAAGTACACATATTTATATTTCTCAATATTTCTATATTCAAAACGAGTATGCCCAAACAACAGACCAATCTAATTGTTACAATCCTGACACACAGCTTACAATAACGTCATGATATGACATTTTGTTGTTGGTAGGTAATGTGTCTGGGGCTCTGGGCCATTAGCTTTGAAAGAAATATAAAGTATTGAATAAACGCTTAGCAACAGACTGAATTTCATGTTTATAGAATCATAAAGTTATCAAAACATTTCGCGGAGTATAATAATAGTAATTCATCAGACTATACTTCTGATGGACCGGTATGCGTAATGCAATAAAGTTTTCATCTATCCACTAATAATATCTTATCATGTTGTGATTTTCCTAGTAATTTAGGATAAACTTATTTTATTGTTATAAGTTGGTAGCTTTAATTTTATCGTCCAATGACACGCCATCAAAATAGGGGTGGATGCTACGATGCATGGACGTGCGCGTACGTCGATAACTTTATTTACATAAGTCATCCCTTATGTAGTTAAAATTATAGGACAGTGGATATGTAATGAACATAGAAGTCAACTCTAGTGAAGTACGAATGTGAAGAACGTACTGATGTGAAGAATGAAGAAGCGGCTAACGAAATAAACCACAATGTTGTCGTTTATTGCCCTCTAAAAGCTACTCCGTGATTTATATTTTTTCTCTCCTGGTTTATGTGAGCTAAAGAAGTGTTCGCACGCGCACTCCTATGTCTATTTGTGGCCAGGCCGAAATAACTGGCAAAACGAAACGTGTATCCGGTCCCTAGCCGGCCCTCGAGCAACTGTTTGCTCGCAACGGCCACCGTGTGCTTTGTAAAGGGGATTATGTCACGATTTGCGGTAATGCGGTTGGCTCTTCAGGCGCTGCACACTCTTCTCTGACCACTTGCTACCCTGTCTGATCACTCCGTGGACGAATAATGTTCCGCTCTGCTAACACAAAACAAATACCTAAGATTATAAGCTTTGATGGGCACCTGCGGCTCTCATAAGCCGCTTTGATTTCAAATCGAGGCAGTAAATTATTTTCAGTTACATGCATATGTTTTGAAGCGCTTTTACATTCTACTCACAAGTATTTGATTATATCAGAATAATTCAGTAAATTTCTTCCTATTACTAACCCCAAAGTACGCACCTAGCCAATCAGTTAAAACAAAAATAGCAGAATTAGGTGGGACCTAACTAGACGAAAAAATTACTAAGTAGACTATGACCGTCTTAAATATGATACATCTGCCTATCCTGTTGAATTATGATGACAGAGTTAATCATAGAGTTATTTCATCACTCTGTAGGTATCTCATTAGTGTTATATTTAAGAGAGAAAAAAGCTACGACACGACATAACAATGCTGGTTTGAAATGACATCTGCTGAAAAGAACGATAATTATGAAATGTGCCTCTACAAAAACTTGGCGCCCAGATAAATTATTAATTTTGAAATAAACTAGGTGTTTTTGGATGAAACTGCACGTTAGTTTATAAAGGTATCTAATGTGCTCACGCGTTATACTTATTTACCTAAGGTTTGTTTCGACGAGGCAAGATTCTCGTGGGTGATTTATTATATAAATTGTTCGACACCCCACTACATAATTCATAGCTACCTAAGAATGTGCAAAAAGTCGTGGCAGTGAAATAATATTTCAATATTATTATTATCTCTATTAAAACTGCCAATTACCCCACGTTGAAGCCGTGGTACTTATTGTTTACTGAAACAAGAAGTTCTTAGTTGAAGACAGCTCGCTCTATATTTACATGACAAGGTACGTATTAAGCAGATTCAACGCAATATTACGTTTGTTCACAACACCAAGTTTCCACCTGATTGGCGGCAAGTTTGCGACTCGGCTGCGTCATTGCGCAAGTGCGCGTACCTTACTCAAAGTGGAAATTAAATAAAGACAATCCGTTCATTCTGCATCAGAGACTCGACTGCTGCATTATTCAACGTATGCAAAATATCTAGATTAATAATAGATGAAGGCGAAGGTGAATTCCTCGCAATCGACGAAGGAATTGAGTTGTGACCCTTTCAGAGTTTGAAAGGGGTGCGCAAGCTTTGTCTATAGGAAATTCAATGATAATTTCCATCAACTGAACGGACTTTTCCGATTTCGTTTCGATTGAACCGGGATTATATCGGGATTAGCAATATTTTTTATCGGATAGATTTTATTATATAAAACCGTTGTTATTAGGAACACTTTTTAAAGTAGGTATACCTATAACAACCTACAATAATTCAGGAATCAGTATCATCTTAGTGATGGCGACATCAGACAATATTTACCCAATCAGTAGGGCCACTTCATAAAGCGTAGGTACATGTTTATTTCAAGGAAGCTAATCAATTTTCATGAAGCGCCATTCAAGAACGTTTCTTTAGCGGTGGAAATCGGTTACGGCACCTAAAATTTTCTGCCTTTCAATGCAGTCGATTGAATCTGCCAAGTAGGTAAATAAGGCTTGAACGAAATTGTGTAACTATATTGTTGAGTAAAAGTAAAGACGCAGTGCGCGCGAGCACGATTCAAGCAAACAAAACAATCAGCTTGTTAATAACCGTAACGAGTCCAGCGTCAATCCCGTTTGCATCTGTATTGTGTTGAGGGCATCGAGCGCGCTACGTACGACCTCAGTGAACAGTCACTAGCTAAGGGTTTGAGATACCTACTATGTGTTTAATAACTATAGGTATCTACCAATATCGTTGTTTGTTTACCGAGGAAACCTAGGTCTTAAGAGGACTCAATTCGTCATACTTTTCATACAAAACCTCTGTACTTATTATGGCGTTGTTAAACATTTTTCGTTAGATGTTTTGAACAAATTAGTATCTTGAGCACTATATCTAGGCGTAATTTAAAAAAAGTGTGAAACAAATTCAGTCAAAGCCTCCGAAAAACAGCGTTTTTGCCTGAACTTTGGCCATATCTAATGTACCTATAAATTGTAAAAGTAAAGAAAACATTTAGATACCAGGCTTGCAAATGTATTGGAGATTCTAAATAACTAACTTTTTTTTCACAAACTTGTAAGATTTTATCACAAGAAGTATACACCTGGAACATGTTTTATGAATGCGAAATCATGAATGACGACCTAGCGAAGCCGTCGCGAGTGATCAGCGGAATTTTCCGACTGATAACCGACGGCTCTGATGCTGTCTCTCTTTTTTCGCAGTCAAACATTACGTTGGATGAAACAACAAGCTTTTAGACTATGCTTGCGTTGAAGTTGCGCCGGCCACAGAGGGCCGCCTTAAAAAACACGAACGAAAATGTGTAGTTAACCTATATTTAATAAGGACTCTAGCTGCGATTATACTTGCACTTAGGGGAAATTGTACTTGAACAAAAAGAAACTTGCTATTGTGTGCGCGTTTCCTTATTTATGATCTTGTTGTTTATTTAGGAAATTTGAATTATTGTAAAAGTTTTTATGTTTCTATCTGACTCGGCAGTGTACATTTTGTGGCATTGTGTCAATGATACGTCAGGCGCACAAAGTGAGCCAGATAATGGAGCAACCTTTTGTCTTGAAACTAGGCTCTTGCCGTGAAACGACTCGCGCTCGCAGCGTTGAAATAATGAGTTACTTCGGTAATATAAACTAGAATAACGTAGCCTTGTTCCATTTCACAAAACAATTCCAGGTAATTTATCGTCTGTAAGGTAGATAAGAATTGTCTCTGAAACTTAAGCGGTGCAAGATTAAACTACTAATTCAACAAGCGCATGCGCATGTGAGTAATTCTATAACGCAGAAACGGACCGTTTTTTAGACGACTCATATTTTGGATCAACCTAGAAACACGTATTCTGATTTTACTCCCAACAAAAAGGTACACTAACATTTTACACTACTCTTCACACTGTATAGTAGGTAATGTAACAAACATTGGTATTACCTACCTAGCTACTGGAAGTGAATGCATTATTAGGAAAGGCGACGTTATTTATAGCGTTTGTGTTAATATTATGCTCCTGAATCTTTGTTGTAGGACAATTTATATGTGACATTAATTAATATCATTTATTAAACAAACCGGTAACGTCTAGGTGCATTAACGATATTTCCGTGTCATTTCATCATTCATTACGATAACAGAAACGGATTACTGTTCAGTAAGAAGGATTACAAGATGCACATTATCTTTGATTTATTACTGAACAAAATGTTTTTCGATCTCACTGAATTGAATGCTATATAAATGTGTGCGATATAAATAATATTTATTTTTAAAGAGCTACGCGATGTTACGCGAATGTATTTGTTAAACTTACTGTAACTGTCAATCTTATCATAAGTTGTGATTGATTTGCAGGTATACCTACAGTTTTCGGACAGCTGGATTATTGACGACTTAGATATTTGTAATGCTGAGATTAAGGCGACTAGATTCTCAGTCACTATCACGTTAAACACGATAACGGTTGGTGTCGTGATACAAATTTCAAAAATTATCTTATCGTCATAACTCCGGTAAGGTGCAAACATCTTAAACAAACTTGTTGTTACAGCACCAAATTTATATGAATAAGTTCCTTCTTATAAGACATGACTTAAATATAGAAATAAAAATCTTTGAGTGGATAGAAATGAAACCATGCATGAGGTAAATAAAATGGTAAACAGATATAATAGCCATCACGTGAAGTCTCGTGTGTAGGATTAAAATTAAATACCTAAATAAAAAAAAACTTAGTTTTAGTCAACTGACGGTATAATTTCCCGTTAGATGTGCGTTAATAAGATCTAAGTATAGGGTAGCTCCCTAGATAAAGAAATATATGCCATGCCATCGCTCGCGTTTAGATTCCGGACGATAAACGAATGAACGAGGAATATGCATTTATTTATGACATTTCCCGCACTAAGAGTGGTCTGTCGATAGGACCGATAACATCTCATGCATATTGTCCGTAATCTCCGATGCAGCGCCCTAGATATCTCCAGAGAAGAACAAAGTTGGCATAGATATAGAGAGGATCAAAGTGCAGCGTGGGCGCACGACCCAATACCGCGGGCGGCACATCACTCGCGCACGCACATCGGACCTTTTGCGTGTTGCATTCGCGCAATTAATTTGTTTGTACACTATCAAATTGATTTAAATTTACTTTTTTACGCTTTACTGATACTTCTTTAACATAATATTTGAATTGATTCCAACACTAGAAATAACATTCTGTTCGCCAAAAAATAAAAAAATCACAAAGAAATATCTGAATGAAAAATTAAAAACTCTCGGAATAGAGGATTGGAATAAAACAATAATTACAAATTTGATTTGTATTTAAAATAATTTACAAGAATATTGAATACAATTTTTACTTAAAGCCAATTGTTATTCTGTCCTATCTAAGCAGCTGGAGTTGACTAGACGGGAGAGCACCGGTGTGCCGTGATCTACGTACGTTAGATTGAGGTTATGTTGTGAT